>JAQGAA010002848.1:0-11884 GCA_034696425.1 Isotoma viridis
CAAAAAATAAAAATGCATTGATTTTAATTCACGAGTAACAATTTATCATTAATTTTATATTTCCTTTCTCTTTCATTGCCCTTGATATTTTGATCGAAACTACTATATTTGCATAAATAGAATAGAACTAAACACTAAACTAGCTGCAAGGTTATACTGTATAATATAATGCCAATAGCTTAACAATCGAAAAAGAGTTGGTAACATTACACAAAGTATATGAATGTGCAGATCATTGAACGACCATTCAAACTCAATAGCCTTGGCTTATCTCAACAAAGTAGTTAAACTAAAGATTATATTATTGAGTTTCCACGAAACCTGATTTAAACTGTAAAAGCCCATTTGATCTATTTTCATACACCGAAGTTCAGAATTTGAATTCCAAACCAAGTTTGTTTTTTTTCTAGTGACATACCGTTGGAAAGTCCTTAGCTTCGAAGCTTGCCCCCGCTCTACCATACCATTTCAGAGATATGGTCATACTGTTGTAGCGTTTGGAAGATTTGTATACCTTTGGGGTGGGAGAAACGACGAAAGTGCGTGCAAAACTCTCTTCAGATTTGATACGAAAACCAATTTGTGGAGTAAACCCGAAGTAACTGGTTCTATTCCTGGAGCTCGCGATGGCCATTCAGCAGTCATTATCAGAAATAAGATGTTTATTTTTGGAGGTTATGAAGAAGAAATTGGGCTGTTCTCTCAAGATGTTTATGCTTTAGACTTAAATACATTAACGTGGTCTTTTGTGCCAACTGCTGTAAGTGTTAAAATTCTATTTGGCTTGATTTTCATCTATGGTGCATCTACTAATACTAATATTGTTGTTTTATTTATTTTATCAGGGTCAAGCCCCTTCATTTCGAGATTTTCATACCGCTACTGTATACTTAGATAGATACATGTTCATCTTTGGGGGTAGGGGAGATCGCCACGGACCATTTCATACTAGAACCGAGGTATACTGCAATACTTTAGTTTGTTTAGATGTTGAAAGACAAGAATGGATCAGACCAAAAACCCACGGTGATCTTCCTCAGGGCCGAAGGTCCCACTCAGCTTTCATGCATAATGGATTTATGTATGTTTTTGGTGGCTACAATGGATTAACTAATGAGCATTTCAATGACTTCTTTACATATGATCCTGGTATGTTCATCAAACATTCTTTTCATCGTTAGGCTCACTTCAATTGTCCAAGAACTGTTGACCTTTTCATAATCTAATGTAATTAATGTTAATTTTCATATGATATTTTTTAGAGAGTGGTGAATGGAAGGAAGTTTTGCCTTGTGGGGAAGGTCCAGCCCCAAGGAGAAGGCAAGGATGTGTTGTGTTAGATAGTCGTGTGTTTTTCTTTGGAGGGACTAGTCCGTCCGTGTTTTTTATACCTCCACTAGACGCAGAAAATGAAGATCTTCATGATATCAATGAAGAAATCAACCTAATTGACCACGATGATATGTTTGTTCTGGACATGGGTAAGTAGTTTTTCAATACCAGAAAATAATTAGTGCATCCTTGTATTCACTGAATGAATCCAAATTTAGATCATTTTATTTTTTTCCAGAACCTTCCCTGAAGACACTCAGTATGCTAACCGTATTAAATTTTAGACTAGACGCTTCGAGTTTGCCTCGTATTTTAAAACAAGAGCTTGCGTGGATGCGAATGCCGAATCGAATCACACCACTTAGCAGCGGCTAAAATCATCAAACATGTTACACCGGCTCATCTTATTTATTTTCGCCGAACGGTGTAACAAACTTATATTTATATTTTACCGATGTTTCAATTTAACGTGTCGCCTTGATTAAAAACTCACGCTCCGATAATCTTTAACGAATGATCCACACTGAGTGAATGCACCTAAGAAGCGTTCATGCAATATGTATATATCCCTGCACAATATTATGGCATAACTGTAGCTAGTTTCCTGTGTATTTTGTTTTCGTTTTTTAGTGCCTCCAACACCAGCAACTAGCTATGCTGTCTTTAAATGTTTTTTTACTTGCCATCGTTAAAGTTACCACAAGCTGGCATGTTGTTCTGACTTTCAGTTTCAGTGATTTTTATTTAAAATGCTACACGGCTACAGTCATTTTTCATTCAGCTTTAGCTCAGGCTTGAAAAATAAATGTATATGCCATAAAATTGCAGGTTACCGTTAAGCTAGCAATAATGTACGAATGAAAGAATGAATTCTCTCCCGTCTTAAGCTTATACACAAGACGAGAAGAACTTTCACTTTCAAATAATGAAGCGTGTACATTGATAGCTACATGACAATCTTATCAAGTGTTTAACAAACATAGTGTTTGAATCGTGTTTTTTGTACTGATAAACAGTAGGAGTAGGATACAGAAAAATAAACGAGTTGTTAAAATGCCAATTTCTGCGAAACTGGATTTATTACTGTTTTAATTGACATTTCAGTATATTATTCATTCATGCTTGATAAAACTATCAAACTTCAAAATGTAATGACAGTTTCTTAATGTTTTTTGTCAAAATTTCAGTTTCCTCTTGATTCCTGTATTGTATTAGTATGTTACCTAATTATTCCTTTCACTGTATGTAACAAACCAATCCGTTCAGACAATCTGCATATCTAATAATTTATTCTAAACTCTAATGTAAGGTGTTTGGCTGAAGACTGTCGACTTCCTTTCATGCACCTACTTTGAATCATTGCATATTAAATCTGACTTGCGTAGATTCTGTTTAAATTATACTGACTTATACCATAACTATAATTGATAATCTTTAGTCTCTACTTTTGAGTAGGAAATTGCTGTTCAATCCTGATAATTTTCGACTTGAATAAAGTTAAAAGTTTTTTGCCGTCTTATAATGTAAAGCCATGTTTCTTGTCTGTAATCATTGCAGCCATTTATGAAAGCTGTATTTATATTCAGTTGATATTAAGAATTGCGATAGCAATTAACGAAAGTCTAAAAGAATGATTGGTTTTTAAATTATCGTGTAGATGATAGAAACAAAAAATCAAAACAGCAGCATGACGTAAAAAAACAGACAATTCAAGAATCGCAATTTGAAAACAGTTTATTGGTTGATCCGATATTTTACGCACAGTTATATTTATGTATTACACAGAATTAAAGAACAAGCGACCCAATTCGGTCACAGTTTAATTTAACATCATTTTAAAACCTTACTTCTAGCTTGTCTATAAGCTTTTTTAAGCTTTACAATCAGTGAGTCTTTTACTAGAATGCAACGTTACAGGTAAAATGATAGCTACATGAACAATAATCCTTATAATTAATATTATTACAACATTTTATTTTAATTTTGCCTAATTTGACTTCTTGAAATGGAATATATTTATGTTACTTGCCAATTCTTATCCCCATTCAAAAAATTTAGGTCTATATAGCAGCCTCAACTGATTAGTTCGGAGATAGTAATTGTTCCTATACTTCCTAAATGTTACTAACTTTGAATTTTAAGCTTGAAGAAACCTTTCAAATCAAAATAAAAAGACATGTTATTTGTAACCTGTCTGCATATTTCAATTAAAATCAAAGTAATCATTTTCATTTGATAATTTCTGAAATACCTAGTTAAAACTACAGCTATAACTACATACAACTTAAATGGCAAATGGCTAACTAGACTCAAAAAAAAGTTCTCCGATCCGCTATACCTAGATATAACTTCATTAACTCCATTTTATCTTGGTATTCGCGGATTCATTGTCTCACCCTTAATTCCAGGTTTCTATAAAACATTATAGTCATTATTCATTCACTCATAGCTTTTTAATTAATGCCATAAAATATCACCAAAAATATCATTCTTGTGTTATGTATGTATGTTTGTCGATATTGAGATGCTACAGAGCTATGAAAAATTAATTCCGTTTAACTTATATACTGACAATGAAGGAAGTATAAAGGGTTCGGTTCGTTGAAGCATTCAGAAGTTTTAACAAATTCTTCGATTTTAATTATTAGCTCTTCTGAGTGACATTTATAAATTTTTGAAATCATGTGAAACATTTATTTGCAATTACTTTTAGCCTTTTAGGCTTTTAAGGTTAAAATGCACTAAATAAAGAATTTACCAGTTGTTTACATACATAGGTTTGCAATGGTTTTTAAAAGCTTTTAAAAGCGTACAACTTTCTCATGCAAATTGCAGGGATATAAGCAGAAGAATCATTATAAAAAATTATGGCTTCGTTTCACATTACATTTTGATCAGTTTTTGTCACGCAAATCAGACTAGCTTGAAATCTATCATTGTCAAGTTCAATGATTTAAATGAGATAGCATATCCTTCCAGTTTCAAAATATCTATTTAATCTAATGGCTAATAAGCAGTTTGAGACCTTTTTATTCACAGCATACGAAGCTGCATGTTGGATTGCTGCCGACTGAGCGGATTTGAAATTCATTTCTTTATCTTAAATTATTTACATAGTCCTTGCTGGATACACATCAATACATAAAATTATGGCTCTGACACAACAATGATTATAGAATATAGGTCTAACAAATTACATTTCCATCTCAGTAAGTTTTATCTCTAATTTCTACATACACAATTCAGCGATGGTAATAATAATAAGACAATTTATACTATTCTACTCGTCTACTAGACGCAAAAAGTATTGACATACATATTTATGCGAAGTTTAATCAGGTATTGGCTCAATGAATAAGGTACGCAATAATATTGATTTATAATTATTATAATAATCAGTTTAAAATAAACTCCTGTGTTTCTCGTGTACTACTTTAGAAATGACTAGAACGAATCCGTGAACATAATTATCATAACGCGTTGCAGTATTGTAGCGAAAAGGAACACAATTAAATATATATATATTATGGCTGCACAAAAATGCACGGTTAATAATTGTCTTATTCGCCTTTACAGTGATGAGTTTTATATACATCCAAGCGATTTCTTAAAAAAAATTCGTAATCAAGTTGTCTTGTACCTTGTTGATTAAACTTAAATGGTAAATGGCCAAGAGTGCTGGAAGCACAATGTACGTACATTTGCTGCCTTTTACTTTGTTTGCTTTCACTTGCCTAAACTTTAGCTAAAACATAATATACGAAGTTGGTTTGAAGGTTATTACATTTAGCTTAGCTATAGGCATTCATAAATTATTCTCTTTTGCTACTTGGAGTCACTTTCTCTGACAAATAACTTTCTTCTGACGTCAAAATTTCAAGGTGTGTGCTTTTAATGTTTAATCAAGAAATTGCCTTTTTGTTTTTTATATCTAATTAGTTCTTCCGACTTTTTTCCCTTGACTTCCAAGAAACTTGTGAAAGTGTTTTATTTTGTTCGTATGTTCCCATGCATGTCTGAGTGGCGTGGGTAGAAACATATTGTGTACGCCGCTTTTGACCTTAGTACCATTAAATTTAAATCAATCGATCTCTTATACATGCCAGAGTATACTTTTTAAAACTCTGTTTTATCTACTACTGATAATATACATGCACGCGGTCATGACTAGCCTGACTTTCACTCGTTCATTTCATACTTTTAAAGATAATTGTCAGACACACTTGCACGCAAATACACTTCATACTGCTACGACCGATTGGTTGATTTGCCATAATTACCAAGTATGAATAATATATGTTGAGTAATAAACACAGCGAGTTGTCGAAAGCAGCCATGAACCTGACATGCAGTTTTTTTTGTTATTACTAATTATTCTGAAAAGCACTCTAGTAGAAACTGATTGGGTGCTGCAGCGTAGTTTCCGCAATAACGATGAAAATTGTAGTCTTGTTAAATAATAGTAAAGGGGTATGCTTCATGGATGTGGTCGTTTCTTCTCTTTATAATCCTTTAGTTTTACGTTGGGCAAAGAACTGCAATAAAAAATTCACAAAATAATTAATGTTTAAATTCATAAATAATATAAAAATTTAATGAAAAAAATCCCGAGGCATGTACTACTGCATGGTTCACTGCTGATGCTCAAGATAAAAATGAAGTCGATGATATAAGAGACATAAAGTCTGATATTTGGCCTCAGGAAGTGATAAATCAGTTCCAAAGTTTCAACAAAAAAGTTTTCATAAGATTTACAACTATGTTTGGAGACTAAACAGCTTAATATCTAGTAGTTTAGAAGTTGCATAAATGGATTAAAATAAAATGAATAAATTTCTAAGGTTTTAAAGCAGTTAACATATAAATCAATTACCTTTCAGGATGTAATCGGTCAGCAATGTGGGCACAGTTGGGCTGTCCTGCTCGATTGCCTTCAGGACTATAATAATAACAGAAAGATGTGATCATCATTCATTAGCATATTATGAGCTTTCAAGAAGCTTTGCCCTGAACTTTGATAAATCATTTACGCGAAGCATCATCAAAGGATTAAAAAGTTCTACTTACTTTTAATGAGTACTTGCAGAGTTGCATTGGAAGGTGGTCCATGATGTGCATGGTATGGAATGACCGTCGTAAGATACTGAAATACACGAACAACATCTTTGTCATGCCAAGCAAATAAGAAAGACGCTTAAATATATTCATCATCATCATCCTGACATGAATACTTGCCACCTGCATTCTTTCTCCCAGTGTAAATTGCGCAAAATGATTTGTGTCCTACCGTGCAAGAAATAAGTTTGAAGAAGATCTGAATTGAAAGTACTGTACTTGTATAAGTTGTAGTCTAATACACTAGAATATCTTGAACATGAACAATGTTCTCTTCAAGCTTCCTCCTTATTCCCTACAACCCATTATCAAATAAACGCCACAGGGACATTCATACGGTTCCCTGAAATTCAATTGCCTTCCCATCCAGGGGGAAAAGGAAGTATCATTCCGTTGTAAGGGTTTCACTCTTTCCTCTGGGAAGTGGGAAGAAGGATGCTTATTTTGCAAAAAAAAACGTCTCGAAAATAATGGATCTCCTATAATATCTGCAATTCTACTTTTTCTGTATAATACCTGTCTAAAATATACTCTCACAATAGGGACTACGATTTTCTGAAGAGCGAGATAAAAAAATTTCATTGTTAAACTCGCAAAATGGTTATTTACCACAAAAGTATACATAAAAAACGTAAAAGTGACCTACTTTTGGGAATAACAATAAGCCTTCCTGAGATGCAGTAATGTGCTATACGTACGTATTATAACATTATAAGTACTAAAGTATACACATGACTGGATCTGGATGTTAGAGAAAGATAAAAATCTACTTGTATTAAGCATACTAAGGTTTCATAACACAGTAGGCACTCTCATAATATAATACATTCTATCTCTAGTCTAGGATCTAGTTGATATGGACGGATGGAATTTCCTTTCTACTTATTCCAGATCACTAACTTTCTTTAGAAGTGGAACTGGAGAAAGAAAGTATAAAGAGAAAGCACCAAACAAGAAAAAAAAATTATAGTGCAATGCAGCCAAAAGATTCACCTTGGACTGTTGGGTTCCATTTGGCGAACCCTTTTCTCCAGCCTTGTTCTTTTTCCTGTCCAGATTATGTTGTCGCCTTTTGGTCTGAACGGCAAGGAGGTGGGAGATGAAGGAATTCTTCAACTCTTTTTCAAACTCAAGTTCATCTCGAAGAGCCAATTCAGCTATGAGAACCTCAGAGTAGTCTTTGATTTGTGCCTCAAGCTCCAGCAAAAGTTCATTCAGCTCGTTACATGACAACTCGTTCAGTTCTGAAGCACAGGAAATTGTTATTTTAGATTTAACTCATTCCATAATAAAGTCATATTTCACTCGAAACGATGGATAGAACACATTTTGATTCCCTATTCATGACTGAACTCTTATTTTATTTTCTACCTAGAGGTGAAACCCTTAGTACCAAGTACCTACATGTTTTCTACAAGAGTTTATGTTTCAGAGACAGAATCATCGATGAATAAATCGTACTTTTCAGAAAGCAGGAGTACATAAATACATCGTTTTGCGAGTGGATTTGGCAAAGAAAACATATATCTTCTGTTTGAGCAAAAAAAAAATTGGTCAATTACTTTCTCGATAGAATGGGGCTGAGCAGAATTTCCCCTTTTCACTCCTTTCTTGACAGCTGCATGTTCCCGATCCTTCAGAACAACATTCCGATTCGGGGGTTTCCTATAAACATTCATAAAAAGGCAATACCATCAATATAACGTAAGTATCCTATAGAAGTTGCACCATTCCTCTAAAGGTACACACAATTTTATAGAATAGGTTCAACTTAACATTAGAGAAAGTCAAAGAAAACAAAATTTATGCTTCCAATTTCATTTCATTCAATCTTCCAATTTATCTCTTTCGTGCATCAACTACCATGTAATAATATTCAGTTACTACTTCTTTCTTTATCAATCCATCTATTTAAGTGTTTAAACGCTAAAGGCAGTTTGGATAACCGACATATTTTTTTCGTTTAGATGTTCAAGTTTACGGTAAAAACCCTGTCGAATTTCAATTCAACTCTAGACAAAGATTTTGACCAAAATTCTACGTTTTCCCTTGCCTCATTCATTTTAAACATATTCTTAGCGACTTCGAAAAACTTTTATAGAGGCTGAGTGGTTGAGAAGGATATTAATCTTTGGTGTGTCTAACCAGGCCATAAGTTGGAATTGCCAATTTTGTAAAAGAAAAATTGACTAGAAGACTTTTAATGTTATACGGGATGTAGTGGAGTCTGTAGAGTACAATCTTTAGGTTTAAAGTTCTCATGCTCTATTTACTTTACTGAATAACTTATTCTTTTGCTTTTAAAAAAATTGGTTCTAATCAGATATTTATGATTGCAGCATAAACTTTGTACTTTTCAATGCTGTTTTATAAAAAAAATTGGATAGAATTTTTTCAGAAAAATTAATAATGTTACATAAAATCTGAATAAAAAGGTTTAAACCATCCATGCAAATGCAAAAAATGTCTGTACCTTATACCTATAAGCTACAGCATTAATAGCAACTTTCTGCTTTGCAAGATTTTGCTAGTTTCGAACACACATGAGAAATATAAATAATTATTTAAATGCAAAGTTTGGAGTTATTGCCATCGATGTATTTAAATGGGAATATTTTAGATGCTGTATTTGAGAAAAAACATCCGTATACCCTACTCGTAAAAATGATTGTGCTAGACACACTGCATACATGCATTATTGAACGATGGCATTACAGCGACCACATCGTTTCTTCGAAATGGTCTATTTAAGAGCCTGTATAATTATAGCATTATTTATATAAATCTTCAATCTACCTGCATAATGAAATCGATTTCTTTGATCACTTCATCTGCAGTCGGTGGCTCTGGTTCTGGCTCATGACTTCTTCCGAGTATTAATGAATGCATGTCCAAGTCGCTTGCCACAGCCTCGTCTTCGTCACTTAAACTGTTGTATTCGTCTTCTGCCATTTTGTTGACCTAAAAGGAAACATCCAATTTATTTATTACACTGAACGCAAATAAACACAGATTCGCAGATGAACTCTAGTAATAATATTTTGAAGCCATATAGCATAGCCGAAAGCAATTCTTTCTCATCTCAGTGTAATGTTAGGCATTTGACATCTGAGTCCATTTATCTACCTACAAAAGGATTATTCATTTCATTTCATGGAATCATCATAAACATAACTTTTAGGCATTCTTTCTTGCCTTTTATGTAGTTGATCACAGTTATCCTGTGACATGGCAAATTCATTTATTTACCCTAATACACATAACACATCTTGTCTTCCTACGCAAATTCAGTCTAGAACAGAGTTCATACCGGCTGGCTTCATATTCCCTTAGGGGAACTCTTTACTGTAGAAATCATGTTATCTTCAGTATATGTACATATTGAGTTTATGGAAAAAATCCTATTAAATCTCTTGGTAGAACATAATGTCAGCCTAGTATCTGTGGATGGCTTACTGTTGACAGAGACTCACAAATATTACAAATTGATGGGAACCATATTTCTCCATTTTCATTGTGCAAATAACATTTAATACCCCCATATGGTTCAATGTGTCTGTCAAAAGGTTACCAATCCCCAACTGAAGGATACATTACATTTTTCTGACTCTCGCCTTTATAGTTATATACAGGACCAATAGAATTTCAAATAGTATTAATAATAGCGATGATATTATTACATCCTTGATCTGTTTGACGTTATGCATTTTTCTATACAACCACAAGAAGCAAATGTTGTATGTTATCTATCACCCACAGACATTCTTCGAGCTCCAGCCAGCAATAAAAATATCATCAAAATGAGCACAGCGATTATTAGTATAGCTGGAGTACTGACTACAGTGACTTGAAAGTGTGTGGAGGCAACCCTTCTACACAAAACGAAATTATCTTTTCGTTAACTAAAAAACGGATGCATGTACGAAGGAAGTCCATTTCTGCAAATAGTCTGCTTTCCTTCCTACTTACAACTTTCAGATTATAGGTCATAGCATTTAGGGTTTACTTTACTCATTCGATTTCCATCGATGCTCAGATCACGTACTACTCCTATCCTGTGAAGAATGTATCCTTCGTTCTTGATCTCTTAGTTAATAAAATAGAGATACTCTTTAATATCGTAAATCCACTGAAACTATTGGACCAAGATTAACTGGCATAAGAAAAGGTACCCTTAGTATCTGCATCAGATCCTAAATTTGTTTCATGGTTAAAATACAAAAAAGCATGCATATTTGTATATTGAGCTTTCAGAAAATCTATTAAGGTCTAGAAAACTTCAACGATGTCTGCTTTTGTCATTCATTTGCTGTAAGCATGTAGAAAGCCTAAAAGTCACGGACATCCTCAAATGCCAAAGCCATTTACTATGATTTAACGCATGACTTAGGATGGCCTTACCTGTTCGTTTAGATTGAGAGTTGGAATCTGAAGCTTTCGTGCGTATGTTTTGGACCAGTCGATGGGAAGGATGTTTCCGTAATTGCCAGTGATCGTCCACCACATTCTGAAAAGTTAAATAAGACAGAATTTATATAGGCGTGAATTCAATCTTTAAGTCCATTTTCACAAAAAAGAAGTTAAGTCGGGTAGCCATATAAAATGTATGTTGGTTATTTACACTTTTGTAGCACAAGGTTATTCATTGCTCTTACAAATACTTAAGCTTAAATTGCGTACTTTCGACAAGGCTTTGAGATTTTAGAACTGCAGTTTGCACTCATGTGGATTGCATTCTAGAAGATTAGAATGCTAAAATTTGACCCGAACCTACATTTCATTTGCATTTTATTATCTGTCGGTGGTGGATACCCGAATTCATTGATCCCCTAAGAGAATAAATATGAATCCTATACCATACATTACTTTGCCATTGCCTTAAAGAGAGTTAGTTCGTCTCTCGGTGATAATCAAATGACAATGAACAACGATTATTGCTTTGGGTTACTGTCCCCTTGTGAGTTAACGAAAGGATGATACTGAACCTTAATAAAATGAAGAAGAGAAATGATACAAATAAACACCGAGCGAATCGTCCTCATAAACCAAAGCTCAGTATGTCTTTGAGACATATTTGACGACCGAGACGGAGAAACTTAATCTTTTAATGTCTTTCGTTTGCTAATCCTCTTAGAATTCTCTTCTCCTCAAAAACCGTAAAAGCTCTAAAATGGTACATAAAATCATTCTGAACTTCTAAAGTACACACAACACTGCTGCTGTGCTGATATTTTACCTTGTCTATTCATTCTTTGACCTTTAGGGATTTCTAAAGCCTTTTAGAACATTTTAGAATGCATGGAAATGTCTCAGGATCTGATGGAAATGAATATCAAGCGTAATGGAATTTGAAATGAGTTTCCTGATGGAAACCAAACCGTCACTTCAATACAAATCTCTACCTGTCAAAATCAGCTTTTCATGCAAACTTTTATCT
>JAQGAA010002849.1:0-11882 GCA_034696425.1 Isotoma viridis
CGGTCAAAGAAAAAAGGGCAAAAAATAATTGTAAAAGAACTCAACACGACAAGATCATTCATCATAAATTCAGGGATGCAATTTCAAGTTCTAAAAAAATATGCTAACCGTTACTACTGACTAACTACTGACTACTACCAAAGGTGTAACATTACATGATAAACTGTTAAATAATTTTCACTATCGTGCTGTGGTGCTTGAGTATGGCATTGAAAAATGCTCTTTTCCCTAGCATTTTGAATATAATGGAATGGAACAGGTACAGGCGTGTGTATTTGTTAAAAAGTTGTTAGAATAGAAACAAACTGATTTCGACACTGGAAAAAGCACGGAGTTTCAACCAAGCACGTGAGAGAACAAAGTTGGACAGAAAATTGTAAATTGAATTCGTACATGCAAAAGTTTCAAGCGACTTATTCTAAGAGCTGAAGGGTACTCTTGATTTGGTTTAACATATTTTTGGAAATTGTATCCCTTTGTTGGAAAGTATGGAATTTATACTGTCTGTTGGATTGGCAGAAGAAGCTGCTTTTACAAGTTGAAAAATTCTTTAACCAAGGGAAAATTAGGATAGTGACCCTAGTGTCTTAAGAGTAATCTACCCTCAGCCCTTAACTCGTATCTGACTCACAATATGTATTACTAAACATGCAAGAATTCATGAGATCACAATCCACAGACTAAAACAGTTAAAAATACGTGCACAGTGGGAGGAGTTCCCACGGTTAAAAAAATCTACATCCACACCCAAAGCATAGCTTCTATTTCTACTGCATGTAGAGTTTGTACTAGTTGAATATATAAAATACAAATATGTACAATTGAGAGTTGAACCTACCTGAAAGACTGTGACCAAAGCCCAGAGAAGAGAGTCAAAGTTTTTTCTATCACAAACTTTCACCCACTCTCCCTGAAGATTTTTCGCATCGGCACAGAATTTGCAGCCGAATAAGTTCATCCCCAGAATACTAGATCACGAATCACATCACATCGAAGAGTATGAAATGGATACAATGGCGTATTTGTAGAAGCAAATTAGATAAGGTCCAAAAGTTAGGATGAATGAAGGCCAGCGATCAAGGAATAAATTTAAAGAATTTTTTTTCAGTGTTAGTCACAAAACTTTGGGATTGCATAACATACTCAAGTATTGTAATGATTTACATTTATAGGGTACATTTATAAATCACGTTTATGTCTATTTGCTGTATAGTATAATTTTCGTTATATATGTAATGTTAAAGGTCAATACGAGTCAGTTCACAGTGGCAGTTAGCTTAGCCAAATTCTAAGCTGGAAGCGTCAGTAAAACTTTTTTGTCAAAATTCGTCTATATAGACGCTTCTTAAAGAAATAAATAAATTTTATTTCAAACAAAAGCGTTTTGAAGGCATGATAAGTGTTATAACGTTGTGTGTCGTTAGCTGAGTCACATATGATTGTAAGAAAAAAGCTACATAAGTTATTAACAGAGTAGACATTGTAGTTAAATGACAAGTGTCGTGTCAATTGCTGAATATGTCATATTGAACAATTTGATTCAGATACTTTTTGTCTAGAGTAAAATGTCGAAGATTTATTACTGTAATATTGAAGGGTATAGAGTGAAAGTGGATAAGAGATATGAAAGGAAACTGGTATTTTATGATACAAAAGGGATGTTTTCTCGCCTATCGTGTTTCCTTTGTGTTCGCTAAGAATGTTCGTGTCTTTGGATGTCTTACGTTGTCAAATAATGTGGAGCTGTTATTTTCTAACCCAAATTACATCCTAAGCCTTAAAATTGGTTTCAATGTAAGAAAAATTGTTAGAAACATACCTAAAGATGAATATGAAGAGAACCAATAGACCAAAAAATACTGCGACATTATCCATAGTCTTCAGCATGACAACAAGTTGCCTCCGAAGATTAGGTAAGAATCTGACGAGTTTAAGAATTCTAAGAAGACGAAAAGTTCTTAGCACGGAAAGAGCACCACTACCATTACCCCCTTCACCCCCAATTACTCCTTGACATATCTCCACCACAGATAAGATCACTATAGTTCCATCAAAAACATCGAATCCGTTGCTTACATAGCCAACAAACCCGTAAGCTGTGAGCTTAAGGAGCATTTCTACGAAAAATACGGCACTAAATAAAAAGTTGCTCATCTCCACTCCTACTGTCAACCATTCGGGCTAAAAAGAATAGAAAAAATGCATTTTAGACATAAAACAATGTTAGATTTAATAGTTTTTCTTGGAAAAGGTAGTTTGTGTAGTTTACTAATGTGTATATGCACTTACCTGATCATGATACTCAACACCCATGGAAAGCGTATTGATTAAAATAGCACCCAAAATTCCCTGCTGAAACATTTTAGATTCTACCAAACGCCTTATCATAGAACGACAAGGACCTAAATCATCATTGTTTCTGTGGGAAATCGAAAAAAGGTCAGAAGTAGAGGAATTTAGACTATCATCAAGGTTTTGATTGTGATGACGACGATTATTGTGACGATTACGACCCTTTGGACTTCCATCTAAGGGTGTGGTTAGAGTTAGTACAGGTGCAGATATAGACATTGGTTGAGCTTTTCTAAGGGAAGAACTCAACTCTCCCCAGTCAGGTAATCCGGATACAGGAGCAGTGCCTAAGGCCACTTGTGGAAGGGCTCCTAGTGCCCCACTTAATGCTAGCAGTTGAGGACATGTCAGGGCACTTGACCTTTGACTTGTCTCACGTTCTAATTTCAATGCATCTCTGTGACCTCGAACAACTCCTAGGTCGATTGTGTTTTCTTCGTTTTTATGGAAGCGTTTCCGAGCTCTTCTTTTCAGCTTTCGAATCCAGTGAGCTATTAACCTGGGGAAAAAGTTTGAAAAGTTAGTTGTGGATAAGTTTTTCAAGGTTTTTTTGTTGTTCTTGAAAGAATAAAAATAACTTTTAAGCGTTTAGTATCTATTTCTTGAGAAAACTGTCACAAGACAGATTTTATGAAAGAAACAATCACAACAAAAAAGTTTAATTTTAGTAAAAGCTCTACAAGGAGCATTAAAGAGCTAGAACGGGATTATTTTGTTTATTTTGTCTCAAAAATACTGTTCGATAAGAGCAGAACTTGATTAAAAACTCTGGAACGATGTAACAACAATTTCTGTACATTGCAATCTTCAGATAATGAAACTGTCTCACATAATAATAGTTCTTGTTTTCGAGATTGATTAGACGTATAATTTTCAAAACTAATTATCATTCTACCGTATAGTATCATTTTACAAAACATAAGCTAATTTTGTTCCATATTTTCCTTGATTTTTCAGAATCACAAGTTACTCCCCAGTAAGACATTTATCAACTTTAACCTGAACCCCTAAAGTATTTACATCAATACTAAGAAAAACACTAAATGAATAAGGAAAAGGATCATATTTTGATTAAAAAATGAAGTGAACTACAACTCGTTCACAAAAACAAAGTCTCTTAGACAATAGCATCAAAGGAAATCTAGTTTGTATTATTTTGAGTCACAAAATACAACGAGTTCTTTCTTTTAGCCTTCAAGGAGAAAAAAAGTAATAGAAAAGTCTAAAGAGAGAGAGAGAGAAAGCAGACTTTATACTTTCCTTTTAGCAAAAAAAAATCAGGTAGGGTCGGGTCTTTCTTAAGTAGAATGGAAGAACATGAGAACTCTTTAAGAAAGAAGTACCCTTGTTGATACTATATGTACTACAGAGAAAAATGTCTTATTATTAATCAACCTTTTTAGCCTCTCTATTTTTTATTTGTTTTACAGTAAGTTATTTTTCTCTCTCCCAGTATTTAAATAGAATTGAGACTTTAGGTAGAACAAATGAAATAAAATAGAAGATAAAATTTTGTTTGAGAGTTGAAAGTTAAGTTGACTCAAGTTATAAGTTGACAAGAGTTCAAGGGTTATCGACTTACTTGACAATTTCAGCGTAACAAGAAGCATTTTCGATATTCGTTAGAGTTGAGTTGGAAGTAAATCTTGCCCTTTCTATTCTCATCCGTTCCAACTCCCGTTTCTTAGTCTCGGAGAATTGTGTTGCAATTACGACGAGGCACAAGTTGATCATGAAAAATGATCCGATCTAGATTACATACAGTATAATATAGAGAATAATAGGGTAGTAGTAGTAGAGAGGTTGCAGGTTATTAGTAACTATTTCTAGATTGAATAGGACAGGCGAATAAGTGCTGGATTGACATTCGGCATTGCAATGGACAGCTTGTTTAATATAAAGGATCGCATTGGGTTAATTGTATAGAGTCGAATGTCTTGAGTTAGTTTAGAAATAATGGGGGAAGAAGAATAAGGTATAAGGTTATAGGGTTTCGAAGTAAAAATGGAAAGGGGATTAATGAGGGAGCAGTTTCTGTCTTACTCTGATTATTTAGAAGTAGGAATTGAGAAAGAGAAGTTCCTTTTCTTCTAATCAAACTTGTTAGATAAAAGTTGTATTTTGGGTGATTCAAAAGTTTTATAGGGGGATTTTGTGATGTTTTATTTCCTTGGATGGTTTTATTGGCTTTTTATTAGAGGAAAGTTATCAGATTTCTTTAAATTGGTATTTTAAGTAGTTTAAAGGTAAAGGGGATGATATCGTTAGAAATGTTTGAATTTTATGGCTGATTTATTTTTATAAGAATTATTAAAAGTTAATTTTCAATATTTTTTGGGTTATTTGAAAGGGCATTTAGGGTCATACTTAATTTTAATTTTTTACTGAGGGTCAAAGTTCTTTTAACGTTGATTAAATCATAGGGTGAGAAAGTAGATTAAGGAAGGAACTGTAGGAACAACTCATGTAAAACATAGAGATAACTTACGACAATGAGAAGAACAAAGTAAATAAAGTCCCAGAATGAATGTGCGTCTTGGACATAGTACATAATATCAGTCCATCCCTCAAGACTTATCACTAAAAATATTGCTACCCAAGCCAGTCCGATGTTATCGAAGGAGATTGCTCCCTGAAAAGGATTCTTTTCTCCTGGTCGACAATTCGTATAATATTTATTCCAATTTATACAATGTGTCTCATTTGACACGTTAGGTGAGTCAAGTAAAGCGTCCAGGGTACAGTCAAATCCCCTTTTTGACCTCAAAGGTGGCAGGTTATCACAATGATGAATACCTACAAATAAAATTCATAGCATTTTATGCCTTGTCGGAACAAAGGGCGTGGAGAGATGTTACACCATAATATTATGACAAGAAATAAATATGGATGGGCATCAGGTGTATTACATTTAAACAATGAGGAGATTAAAAGGAAAAAGTTTTTTTTATGGAACAGAAGTGTTTTCTTGAGTAAGAGGATAAATGAAGAAGCATCATATTTGGGTTTATTAACTTGTCTGAGATTTACTCAAGAAAACTTTTTTAGACTATCAATCATGTTTTGCTAGGTGGATAGTTTGTATAAGTTTCTTTGAATAACAGGATATTTTAGGTCTGTGGAATATTTCATGTTGTATTCTTTTTGCAATCTTCAAACGAACTTTTGCAATTATGTTCTAGGCATATTTTAGAATTAGTTTGGTGCAAGAGAATGATTACAATGCAGTAGGAAGTGTAAACTTTCCAGTTGTTAAGGTTGTATGTGGGTTTAGTTGAAAGAAGGTTGAATTGTTATTTTTAGATGTTGACTCTACAGTTATACGGAATTTGACTTTTATTTTATGAGATAAGCCTATAAAAGGAGGATTTAGTTAAAAGAAACGCGTGTCGATATAACGAGCAAAATAATTCAATAAACAACATTTGCAGGTTGTATCAAACATCATTAACGTTGGAAGCATCTTTGTTTTAAAAAAAGCTGAAATGTCAGAGTTCAATTAAATTATTTAGAAATTGAGATGCAGGAGGTTGATGTAGATATGTGCAGTAGTAGTGGGTAAGTACGTTATTTTATGCACTCTGCTACGTTAGGTTTGTGCATTGTAGATTCTTTGAGTATTAAGCTTCTTGTAAAATTTATCAATTTCCTCATTTGCATGAAAAGTATGAGAGTATGAGAATGAGTGATGATAACTGAAATCCACCTGAAATAACTCCAACTTGATTTTATGGATGTCTAAGTTTCTCATTTTATGTAAAGCTAGTCCAGGTAGAAAGGATTATCAAATAATATCTGTTGAGATATTAGAAATTCATTGTGTTTTAAAATTGTTGTGGGAATACCAATTTCCCTTAAGTGTGTATTCCCGTCAAATATTTATTTAATTTCAGTCTTTTAAATATAGATTACAAACAATTGAAATATCAATCCAATTCATATAATGAGTATAACGTGTCAAAAAAAAGTTAATCAAAAATAAGATTAAATTATTAAAAAATTTAAAAAAAATTAAAATGTTTAGGGATCTTTGAGGTTGTGACAATTTAAAGCGGATTTAAATATGAAACTGAGACTTGCAACAAAAACGACATGAAATATCAAAATTGCCGTTGCTAATTAAAAGAATAGTTTTTACTGTCTGTCGAAACTTACCTATCCAATTTTACTTCAAAAAGCCAACCAATTGTTTAAAAGTATGTATTATTAAAGTCACGCACTTTTTCCTGCTAGCCATGAATTTTTAAAATTTGTGTAGGTTCTGCACTTCGTATGTTTTAATACCTCGTAATTTCTTATAAAACAAAACCACACGGATGAAAACTATAATAATAACCATTAATAACCCACAGGTACTAAAGTTAAACCGAAATGTCCTTGATCCAATAACTTTAATATAATGCTGAGACAATTTCAGGTAGTAGCACTTGTATGTAACCGACATTGAACCAAGTAGTACAAAAGTAAACGAAGTGGATAAGCAATGCCGAAACCCTTGTAAATTTTTAATAAGTTGTGCTACAAACTTTGAAAAGAGTTTGATACACTCGAGATTGCCAACATGTTTGTTCCCCCTCCTCCCTTACAAATGCTTTCATTAACTTTGTTAACTGTTCGCTATGCTTGTATGAATCGAATTCAAGCGTGCTACACTTTCCATACGTAACTATACACACGCATATCATATATCGTATCTATATATTATTGAATAATATACCTACAAATATCTTAAGTATTTATAAGAATAAGAATATATTATAATCTTAATCTTATGGAGTAATAATAAAGAAGCCTTTTTACGGTTTCTCTTTAAAGAGAAAGAACTCCGGACTTACAGTTATTACTACTACTACTGCATCATTCCATGCCAAGGTCGTGAAGGTGATCATTAATTTTGAAGTAGGTACAGCAGCAAGTACACACAATAGAAAATGTTAATACCATAATGCGGGTTTTCTCCTTTCCAGGTAGAGAAAGGAGAAAAGAGAAAGCAAGGTGCTTTCTTTGGAGAGTTGGTTTTATGAAATGAGTCAATTAATTAATCAAAAAGAGAATAATAATGTTTATGAATGGATGTGAATTTTATGTGGACCTTGACGATGAGCATTATTGGTATTGTAATATTTTAATAAGAGAATGTTTTCTGTTTGAATTATTCATTTTGCTTGTAGAGTGTAATGAAATAAAAGCTGTTGTGTCTTATTTTCTGACCTAGTTTGTTTTGCTCGGAAAACAAAGAATGGGTGAAAAATATTCAGTATTTTGAAGTTTTTGCGTAACAGTTTTTAGTTTAAAGTTTTGAATGATAAAAA
Organism: Isotoma viridis; assembly: GCA_034696425.1. Lineage (NCBI taxonomy): Eukaryota > Metazoa > Arthropoda > Collembola > Entomobryomorpha > Isotomidae > Isotoma > Isotoma viridis. The sequence continues at coordinate 7,665 of JAQGAA010002849.1, forward strand.
AATTAAGAAATTTTGTTTTTAGAGAAAATTTTTATTTTTTGTTTTGTTTTTTGTTTGTTTCGTTGTGTTTTTTGTTTTTAAAAAACTTCCTACATTTGAGTAAATTGGTTCGAAATTCTAAATAAGAAATACCTATACCTGCTGCTTTTCTAAAACAAACTGACAAACTAAGTTACAGAACTCAAGGTTAGTTTTGTTCAAAATTTCATACCAGCCAACTCAAACCAAAGTAAGAACTACTTAAAAGGTAAATCAGTGCTGGTTTAAATTATTTAGTGATTTCCCTACTTTGCCTTGAGTTACAGTTGAAATGAGACCTACTTATGAAAACATTGGACTTGTAATGCTGTTAGTGTTGCTGCTGCTGCTACTGCATAAATTTAATCGGTTGAACTAGATTGGTGACTTGTGTATGTTGTATAGAGCTACACATCATTGTTTCTAGCTTACTTTACTATTCAATAAAATTAAATTTATAAACAAGAAGTTGTTTTATACTTATTAATCTGTATTGCAAACTAAGACACTTACTATATATTACTGTGAGGAAGATGAAAGTTTAGAAAGTTTGTAGGATGAAAACTTAATGTAATAATTTCCCCCTGATGCTGTTACGTGTTAGTGTTGCAGTAAATTAAATATTTAAGAAGTTTGTTTTCCTTTCTTTTGTACTTCCTAAAAGTACAAAACTGAATTAGGTACAGTAGTGTAAAAGCAATGGGAAGAATTTATGTAAATGGACTAGTCTAGGCAATTTGTATCGTATGTGGAGTAGGATGCAGTGATTATTTCAACAAGAAATCTAAAGTTTGGATTGAATTGCCTTTTAGTAAACATTATGTTGTTGTTTGACTCGAAATCGGTTAAGCTAGGTAATGGAATTTTAACTTTGTTTTAGTAAGGTAATTTGGTAACAAGAAGTGCAAAATTGGAATCTTTTGAAAGATCGTCATCTGGAAGTTTTGCAAATCATTTTGCATATTGTTTATTGCATACTCGTTAAGAAGCAATCATTTCGAAAATTACAAACTTAACAAGTTTTAAAAATCAGTAGGGAGCGTTCTTTGGGATTATTGATGAGTTAAGTTCCTTGATTTTGTTCCTATTTTGATCCTCATTCTACTCCGGTGACACCTCTGACATTAAAATTTAGTTTAGGATCAAAGAGAAAGAATGCATCGTTTTTAACTGTTAATTGAACACAACTATAGGTATTATGCCTAGACAGAGCAAGAAGGAGTAAATAAATTAGTTGACTTTGGTTACTTTAATCAAAATCTGCAATTGAATTCAGCAGAAACCAAATTATGTTTTTCTGCTAATACAAAACAAAATACAAACCCCAAAAAACGCAGTGTTTCTGTTCTTTACTTGTTTATAGTAACTAGTGGCATTCAATTATTTTAGATGGATTAGTATCGGCTATAATGGGTACAACGTAATATATTGATACGATATACGACTTTGAGTCAACATTTGTTTGTTAATCTGTCAAAATGTTCAAGAATACAAAAGAAACAACGTACAAGGAAATAAATTACATTTTTATCACAATAAAGAAATCAAGAATTGCATTCTCTAGAAAGAAAAACATGATCTCCGTTCCTAGTTGTAAATATTACATAGACGGGAAAGCAATCGCAATATAGAATAGTCTATTGCCTCCAATGCCCATAATAATACATACAAGTGCCTAGGTTATTTTTCTACTTGTAAGGCATTTTCTTAAATTCGATTTGCACCAGGAAAACATCGCACTACTGAATGGCGAGTTACACAATTACCTAGTTCAACAGTTCAATACTAAAGTTCAAGCGAAAGGGCAAATGTTCTGTATTACTAAGGGTTATATAAGAACAGGATAAACAGTAACCGAATTTCAATCGGCAATTTTGTAAGACTGAATGGTGTAAAAAAGTCCATTGAGCTTTTTTCGCCATTTCCTCTTATATCTTGTCCTAAGTCTTTCTTGGAATGGAAAATGAAGGAATTTGTATTCCAGTAGGTCAGGGTAGTTATGCGAGTGTAGATTTGTACCGTGTTCGGGTTTATAGCCCTTATTCAAATTTGAAATGGTGTGTAACTGTTTTCCTAATGGATTTAGAATTGAGTAAGACTAAAAGATCCAAGAGTCGTGAAAAGTCAGTTAGGTTCTGTATTCAAAAGTCAGGAGTAAAAGAAACTTGTGTAGAAATGAAAAAAAAAGAGTTTTTTTCAGAGCTGAATCTGCCATCCGGTTTCTGACTTGCCTTAATGCTTTTATTTCTTCACTTCTTTGAAATGAAATGGGAAGATTTCAATTCATGAATTCATTCCTTAGAAATAGGGAAATCAAGTATGGGAATTTTTTAGTCAATCTTTTTAGATTTTTTTAAAGATTCGTTTTTTTAACTTGTAGCCTGTGACAGAATTTTAATGTGTTTCTTTTAGCTTCTCTGATCCAAGGACATTTAGTAGTGAAAAGGTGGAAAATTTATTTTGTATTCCATTCATAAATCATGCAGGATAGTATATACTCGAGTTTTGGTAGGTGCATTATCTTAAATCGGTACACATATTAATCCTTACATTTGGGAAGGTAACTAGTTTTGGATATCACTTTAGTATTTAAAACTGTATCAAATTCCTATTTGACCACGCGTAATAAATCAAAGCTGTTTTTTTATGTTTAAAGATTCCATCAATTAGGTTGTCACAGGTTTAAAAAGTTTCAAGCTTTTTTAATCCTAAAAACTTGCATCAAAAATGTCCTTTCCGGAAATTTGATTTTCTAAATCACAACTTATATAACTGAAAAATATCAAGAGCAGAATCTCATGATTATATAAAATTGTAAATAAATATAAGCAGGTGTATTAAAAAAATAAGAAATCGATAAATAAATCCCTATCCCACGCTTGACATTGATTTGTTAGTTTCCGTGTCGGCTGATTCCAATTCCGATTGTTAGCTCTGATTGACAACCCAACCCAAGTGGAGTAACAAAGTATGCATAAAGTGTTAATGAAAAATGTGGAGAAATAAAGTAAATGCACATTCTATACTAACACCTATTTATACTTTCTCTGCTAAATAAAATAAAACATTCTATCTAAATTCACTTTCTCAGTTTAGCACCAACTGAATTAAATGTTGTAACTGGCTTGAATAGGAGAGAAAGAGAGTTATGCAAGAAAACCTTAAAAGTGCATGCAAAAACGGATTCTTCGGAAGGCAAGTCACGTTGCTTTGTAAAGCAGATTCAGTCTACAAAACCCAACGTGATCTTTCCTTTCATTCAGTTGTAGGATGAAATACTTTTTGAAAAGAACTCATTTAAACCAGATGCGGCTGCTCTTACCTATATGTATTTCCATTTTAAGTCTATATAGGTACATGCACATCATACTACTTAGGGGGAGGAGGTCAAAATCTACTATAGAGAAAAAATCTTTTCACCACATTTTTAACTTTCATTCAACTTTTCGGCAGAAGACTCTCGACTTGAGATTTATAAAACTCTTCAACTTTCCCGTATAGATTCAACAAAATGATAAAAAAAATATCATACTAGTTTTATTAAGTATGGTTCTTGGACACAGACATCCTTGGTTGGAATGCAATGTGCAATACGATCTGATTGGAAAAAAGCATCATTTTTCATTTTCAAGGGCCGAATGAAGCCCCAAATCATAAAAAGCACTTGACCAACTTTACAAAAGATCAGAGAACTCTTGTAAAAACCTATATTAATATAATAAACTTGATACATTTATTTGATACACTCTCCTTTATCAAACTAGTCCGTGGGTTTGTATATTGTTATTAGTATTAGTTTCACTGAATTCGATTATGATATGAAGGAAACGAAACTCAAGTTTTTTTTTGTTTTTTTTTCAAAAACTGAGTGACTACCTGAAGTAAATGATATTAATGTTATAAAATATTAAAACAGGAATCAGCTCTTGAGAGAAAACCCCACAGTGGTTAGTGAATGATGATGGGATACAACATGAGAACAATAATTTCATTATGTATAATTTACCTCTGAAGAAGACTGAGAGTTATCAGTAGAAAGCTTAGAAAATATAACGAAATGTATTCTTCTAACCCAACATCCATGCATTCCGCGAATCACATTATTTCTAATTCTACCAATGGATGGAAAAACATTAAACTTCAAATAATTATGTAGTTTGTAAGACTTAGATAAAACACATTTTATCATAAAAATGCTTA
>JAQGAA010002850.1:0-11881 GCA_034696425.1 Isotoma viridis
CCTTTAGCGGCGAGTTTTTGGCTTCTCACAAAAGGTACATGGACAAAAAAGAACCCATATAACAACACGATACAAATGTATTCACTCTTATATTCATCATACAATTGGGATTAGATAGGGCTTATGAGCTCACTGACTCAGAAGAAGGGAAAACAAGAATAAAAGATTTTTCTAGTAGTGTTACGAGTAGTAAAGAGATGAGAATTGAGATCTACTGCTGGGTTGACATGGGCCAGGTATGCTCCTGCCTACCGTCAACAGGAAAGATACCTTTTGAACTAAAAATGAAATATGTTATTATTATTATAAATAAAAAAATAACTCTCCACAAAACACCTTAAAACTGTCTTCATCTCTTTTGGTCCCTAAAAATTTTAAATGATACGGCTAATTTCAATCCATACTTTTAAAAGTTAAAAAAATATGCACTGCCATGTTGTTGAGCCAACAGGGACAGAATATGTTACAGAGAGGGCATGTTCTATTCTGTCACTTGTATTATGTGTGACCTTATTTGCCTCTATGTTACATCAATATAGCATTTATTTTTGAAGCAACTAAAAATAATCACATCACATAATTCATCATACGAACTCAATCAGTGACAGATAATATATATACTTTGCTTGTAAGCATGGGTTATGGAATGATTTTGACTTGGCTGACCTGATGGGAATAAAATGAAAAAAATAAATGCTGAAGAGTGAGAAGACGTAAAAATAAGTCAGTCTCAGGTAACTTTTAAGACTTCTATCATCAACCGTGAAATCGGCTTTCTGGAAAAGGGTATTGAAAAGTCAGTTTCTCATTCCTATAAATTTCCTTTCCTAACATTTACATTATTCCTGGGTGGAAAGGTATGTCCGACCCGACAGGGATGGACAGCTTAGGTAGGGTATTCTCATAACCTCTCTAACACTTTTGAAGATGAAAGAAGTCCCTGTTTTTAAAGAGTTCCATTTCTGAGAAATTTTAAGAATTAAAAAGTCCCATTGCAAAGCATTAAAATGTTTGGTATCACTCGTCACCCAACTGAAAAGTTTTCGTACCAAAAAAGTGGTCAACAGATTAAACTCTAACTTTAACGAAACGCTTTTTAGCTTTATTCATAAACATTTACCTGCTGCCATTGACAAATTTGAGAAATCAATTACACATTGATTTGATTATCTATCAACGCTCCAACTATTCATATTTCAGTTCATACGACGCACAATTTTTTACCATATTACTACCACGTTCCGCTACATTAAATTTTACATTGAATAAAAAACTCAAAGGAAAAGTTTAAACACAACTTTAAAAGTTTCTATACTCAGGTAGATTAAATGCTGTAAATAATGACGTCAATAACTTAAATGAAGCGGCTGCAAGCCGGTGTAGAGATGACCTGTAAATGTGCATGAAATGAAAGCAAATCAGACACCTGCACTGAACTCTCTTTAATAAAAAATATAAAAGCTGAACTATAAAAGGATCGGAATTGGATATGACTAAAGAAATGAATTAGATTATCTACGAATGCTCATATATATGTATGTATGTGTGTCCGTATGTCTTCTTTCTCTTTATGACTAATGGCTATTATCTCTAGCTACAAGGATAATATACCTAACAACATTATAAAGCAACATCATCATATACTATAACAAAATTATTTTTTCATATAACTATCATAATCTAAACAGAATAATAAATCGGCATGAAATGGATTGGAAGAAATTTGATTTGATTCCTACTCAACATATCAGACTCAAAAATACACACTGCTATGTCTATATCTATGAGGAAGCATGAGCAAGGCATTTATTATCTCTTACTTTTCTCTAGCTTTAAAGATGTGCATAAGGGGAATGTCATCTTTGGAATGTGACGAGAGGATGGTCGAAGATGGAATGATTATAGTTTTTCGTAGTAAGTAGCCATATATAAAAATAATATAGATTTAATAAAATGCTAATGCTTTCTATTCGATCCACTTACTAATACCATACAAGAAAACTACAGTTTAGTTAAGGGCATTGATAACATTTATTCATATTCATATACACAATGCATCACATCACAATCTAAGAAATCAGTATAATCTGATCAGGTATGTGTGTTGCTTTCCTTTACAACTTTAGTCACAATCATCATTTGGTATTCACCTGGTTTTCCTTAAGACTTAAGCCACTCACAATTACATTATCACAGTAATCAGTCAGCCGAGCCGGATGGACGTCGTGTCGTAAGGTAAGATTAAGTGAGAGCAATTAATAACGGCACGTTTCAATTGAAATCAACACGTAGAGAGTTTAAAAGTTCATCTGTCAAAGCGATCTATCTGGATCTGTTTCCTGAGGCTCTTATCATTTTGCTTAGGCCGTGTGCTATCCATCTCATAATTCCTCTTGTTCAATACTTTTTGTACTCACACTTCAAGAAAAAAATTCCTATTGCCTTTTAAAGCTTAAATAAAATAAATATGTTCTTCTTATGATAAAATGAAAAATGAAGCGAGATCTTCTCAAATGACTATGAGTGCATAGGCTAAACACTTGCAGAGTCTCATAAATCTAAAAAGTGAAGACCCTCAGCCCAAAGAATCTGTCATACGCTATATATATAACTATATTTATTAAGTTTCCTTCAGATTTCCATGACCATGGACTATACTGGTCATCCGGTATTAAGATAATAGTTTGATACAATAAGTTCTACCCGGTGGGCGGTCAGACCTAACTTTCTTAGCTAAATGTTTTTATGACTTAACAACCTTTCCTCCTCATTTAAGAACAACAGATTTGTACATTTTTACAACATTTCCCATCAAAACATCATCATCATCAAGTTTCCTTTTCTTATTTCTTAGTATAAAATAAGATTTACATCCAGAGCAATAACAAAAAAATCACAATATAATATAACATAATATACAGCTTGTATATAATCTTCTCTTGTAACAATTACATACTATAAAACCTTTAATTTCTCAGCCTGCCTATACTTGAAGTCAACAATAAATAAGTAACCAACAGAATAAACACATAATAATCATAAAACTATCTGTTCTACAAGCTTGAACAAAGACATTACTATATTTGAATTGGACAAATCGTGAGAGCTACCAGTAGGGTCTCTTCACTCAACAGAGAAATCTGTCAGTCAAACTCATGAGCCTTCCACTGTATATATTAAGGGTATACAAACTGGTACGGTTACACTAAATCTTCATTCGAGGAAATGAAGAATATGGTAGAGGTGAATGAAGAGAAAATAGCCATAAACCACTGAACAAAAAATCTCATACTTCAAATTTTGAAATACAACCTCGCACTGCTGTTGGTCTAGGGTGCCCTCCCACATTTTATATCTGTTCTTAATTCTAAGATGGACAAATCATATAAGTATCAAAAACATAATAAAGACATAAATTACACTACAGAGTGGAACACTTCTTCTGTCTTAACCTTAAGTCTTGTATGACTTCATTATTCAAAAAGGATTTGGGAAGGCGTAGATCACATTATTACCGTTTATTTTCAGCATGATGCATCATTTGTCTACATCACTCCAACTCACCGGTAGTCCTTTCACACCTGTAATATATTCATCCGACTATGAAAATTAGTATTGTATATTAACTATTGGGTAGTAAAACAAATTTCCTTCTATTTGAGTCAGATTAGCTTATCAATAGAGTTTGTCAATAGTCTAATGATTTATGAAAACATCATTAAGCTCAACGGGTCAACAAAATGGTTATTTGGATATGAAGAGAAAACCCCTAACGTTTGAACTTTCAAGGAACATAATTTGGAATTATGAAAACCACTTGACAATTTATCAAGCACTTTTTCAAACAAAATAACATTAAGCAGAATTTATACAAAATTTCTTTATTTTTGCTCGTTTATATAAAAATTGGATCAATTCAAATTCAAATTCAACTACATTTAGCTTAGCTATCCAAAGCAGAACAATCGTTCTCTTTAAGCTTTTATAATTGCTCACAGATTTAAGTAAAATCGAATTTAAATGTAAAAACTTCTGCAAAGACTCCTCCTGATTTTCTTACAAAAAACATAACATACAAAAATAAGTCAAGTTGAATAATTTTTTATGCCCCTAAAATTCATCCCCATAATAGAAAATACTCCTTCACAGGATATTATTTTAAGCCGATTTTTATTTGCTATTACATGTTAATGTATTTATTAGACTGAAAAGTTCTAACTAAAAGCTCTCAAGAAATAAGACGAAAGCTTACAAAAGAAAGAAGCCATGTTAGGACAAGCATAAGAGATAAACGTCCCAAGTTTTCATATCATAAACCCTTAAAAATTACACTATCTAAAGGATTTGTGAATTAAATATCCCTGAATTAAATTTAAAACCTGGGTATTTATGTAGGGACACCTGAAGGGTATTTATATCAACAGGATTATCAAAACTCTGAAGACCGCAAACGGTTGATTAAATGTCATCCCGATGTACCTGAGTTAATCACATCCATAACTTAAGGTATTTAAGCCGTATACATGCACATATGTACTTATACTATATGGGTTCTCTTTAACCTATTAGTTAACACACAACCCTTTTTCTATTTAAAGTAATATTATTCTCATCTGTTTATATGGACTTTTTGTTCAGTGTATAAAAAATTTTATGTGACAGTTTTTGTGTCACAATGAAAATCCTTCGTACAATATTTATTTGGTCGCTTGGTTTTCATACCGTCAGTGTCTTGCAACATTGATACTGACATAATAATATTAACCAAGTTTTCGGTTGTTATATATATTATTCCAAAGCATTTCTCTTTTAAAAGGTTAAACAAATGGTAGCTTTTGGAAGGAATGAAGATATGATAGTTTTTATAGTCCATTAGCAGCAACCGTTCTAAGCCGTAAAGTAGCTTCTATGCATTTGTAGCTGTTGTGTAAGTAACACTAACAATCTTGCTAACATTCCCATCATCTCATCACACAAAAATTACCTTACTTAAGCGGTGGCTTATGTAATAATATTATTTAAGTATTTCCATATAGTGTGTACTCAACTGGGATGATAAAATCCTTTACATGAAAGAAGTTGTGTTTTCAAAATAGCATTGGGTTGGGATACGATAGCCCTAAGCTTCGTACTTGTAACTAGTAATACCAAAACTGGTCCTGGAATTAAGGCACAATTATTACAAGTTTTCGTGTAGGGATAAACTGACATTATTTGCTTGCTTGGGTACTACTAATTGTGTTTTGTAGAATTGTAAACTAAAAACTAAAGTGTTCTAGATGAGTATAACTTTTAGACATAAAAGGCTTTAGACTTTATGCTTTAGCTGGTTGAAAGCGACCTTTCCGCATCATTGAAAAGAGGATTTGTGGGAGCTAGAAAATGTGTTTTCTCTCGCCTGGAATAATTTGTTTTGATCTCATGAAGCATCTGTCTCCAATAATAAGGGAAATCGAGCGAACGTAATCCTCCCTCTTAAGTCCTTTTAATCCATGGTGCGAAATACCCGGGACGCAAACCAGTAAATTATCTAAATCCCATTCATCAGCTCAGCACTAATCTATTATGAATTTCTGCATTTTACACTGGAATGGCATAAGTACACCACAATAATAATAAATACATAAGCTAATCATAACAACAGTAATAAGAATAATACCAACTACAAGCACTTTTGTCAAAAATATTCGTTAATCCAAGCAGAAAAATCATTTCAATCGTATTTTCAAACGTACTTATAATTTACAGTATATAATGTCTACTAACTGGCTAAATTTCATAATGAAATCCACAAACAAATTTTACAAATATTATATAAGTAATACATCTCCACAAGAAACTTTTGTCAACACGGACGCATGTCATTCATGTCATGACACAGCATGAAACCACTCCATTAAGTTAGTTTTTAGCAAAGCTTTCCCAAATAATCCACGTAACCAACAGAGTAGAGCACGGTAAGTACTTTTTTTATCATTATCAAAACAATAAATCAACATACGGCCTGAAACCTTTGATTGCTTTCTATTGCGACATTTTTCTGGATTAATAATAACAATGCCTAAGCCAAGCCTAAGCATACATTGTTAAATGACCGGCTAGGCTCAGAAAACAATATTCATGAAAAAGCATTAAAAGCCATAATGAGACTTTTGCAAGATAATCTGTAGTCGGTAATAGTTACTGATATTTGGATGAAGAAAAGTTTGGAATTACATTTTTGAACTAGCTTTAAAATTTAAGTATCGTTAAATCTGCTAAAGCATTTTTCAATTCTTAGACATTCCACATTGTAAGATTTCAATACAATATATTGAAAAAACAGTGAAGTAGACAAATTCCTGCAAACTTTAGTAAAAGAATATTGAACACAATTCCATTGTTGCAAACGCCGCAAACTATTATTGCGCTTATTTTTTATAAAACGTAATAAGCTTATTATTTGGAATTTAAAAAATTTAATCATAATCATATTCGTACCTAATTAGTTGTTTCAGATATACAATATTATGTATATCTGCTTTTAAAGCTTTAGTACATTACATATGCCATGCCCGACTCCATTTACAGTGCCATGAAAGATACATACTAATAATATGATAGCAAATTAATGGTTTGATTTGCTTTTGCTTGCAAGCAATGAAATTTGAGAAGCATTCGCTCAGAAGGATTCGATAATACTAATGTTACACAATGATTAAGTTAGTTTTCAATTGTAACCAAAAAGGCAAAATGTTGTAATGTCATATAATATTTGATAGAAAATAGGAGACTTTAATAGCAAGGTATAATAATACAATACACAAGAGTTCGGGAGTTAGTGATGTTGTTATTATATTTTATATTATTACGGTTCGAATGGCAATTCGAACTCACGATCCGCAACCATGTACAGTAATCATAATGATTTGTGAAACATGTAGAAACATATTTATTAGTGGTTAGTCGTAGTAATGGCTAGCAAGAGAATAAATTGACCCTCTCCACTGAGGCGAGTGTATGTATACAAGATACAAATATAGATGTGAAAAGAGATCCAAATTAAGTCTCTAGAGAGCCAGGGGGTCCTCGTTGAAAGGGTTCTTTTATTTCAATTTAACGAAAGTGACAACGCCAAGGGACAAGTTCAAAGTTTGGGTCCTGTTGAACAAGTTGTCAAAAGATTTTGGACCCCCCTGAGAATTTTATATAGATAGATGATGAATTTTTTCAAGATTTCATTTTTGCTATTGTCCAACACCACCAGGCAGCCATAATAATAGGTTATCCAGATTCGACTTATGACTCTGACCTTTTTTTATTTTTTATACACAAACCATTCTCTCCTTGTAAAAGATGAGATCTTAATAAGTTTTCCATAAGTTCTTTCTTGACTCGAAGAGTGGGGGCAGGTCTTATCGATAAGCTAAGGCAATAAAACCAATACAGGAAAAGGTATTGAGAACTCCAGGTGAAAGAAAACTTCTTTAGAAAGAAACTGCGTGTGATAAAAAGGGCAGTTTTTAACGAAAGTGACAACGCCAAGGGACAAGTTCAAAGTTTGGGTCCTGTTGAACAAGTTGTCAAAAGATTTTGGACCCCCCTGAGAATTTTATATAGATAGATGATGAATTTTTTCAAGATTTCATTTTTGCTATTGTCCAACACCACCAGGCAGCCATAATAATAGGTTATCCAGATTCGACTTATGACTCTGACCTTTTTTTATTTTTTATACACAAACCATTCTCTCCTTGTAAAAGATGAGATCTTAATAAGTTTTCCATAAGTTCTTTCTTGACTCGAAGAGTGGGGGCAGGTCTTATCGATAAGCTAAGGCAATAAAACCAATACAGGAAAAGGTATTGAGAACTCCAGGTGAAAGAAAACTTCTTTAGAAAGAAACTGCGTGTGATAAAAAGGGCAGTTTGCATCAAATATCATAGACAAGAGGCTTAAATTGATTCATAAAGAAAATCTACCTTCAAGGCTTCAAACGATTTACTTTTCATAAAGCAACAGTAGCAAGGAAGTCAAAATAGCGGATTTAAAAAGAAGGCTTTTAGACTTTGTTCATAAGGGGTAGCAAAAAAAATCATCTTATAGCATGTCCACTTTGTTCTTTCGGAAGTTGGAACATAATGCAAGCGTGCGATGTCCAAATACAAAAGTGATATGCTACTTGGTCCACCTGGTCTATAATTTTTCGTTCCTTTTGTTTAAAAAACGTCAAAATTTAAATTAAGAAAAATCAAGGTTTCTACAAAATAGGAATGATTACAAGAACTCAAAACATTTTGTTACTTTCTATATCTTATTGGAATGAATGGTGCAAGCGCAAAGGCATTCTTTTACTGGAACTGATTGTGAGCTGAAGTTCTGAAATGTATTGATGATAATGTAAAACTGTTATTGGACCCCTACCAAACATTTGTCAGTTTTGTCCATTGAAATATACGATCGGACACAAAACAGTCTGTCAAGTCAAGATTAACTGAATCACTGATGGGAACCTTTCCGAGAATTTATTGTATTTATTTATCTTCAAGTTACTAGCTACTAGTTTAGTATTAGTAATTCCATATATTAGGAAGTGGGAACTGATAATTACATTTCACACATAATCTTCCAATGGTAACTTTGTTAAGTCTGCGTATTGATGATACAGACAAACACAAAGTTTCTTGTATTTCAGTATAAGCAAAACAATAGAAAGCAAAACAAAGCTTGGGCCAAATTTTTATATTTTGTCCTGTTTACAAATTGCTTTTCAAAAGAGAAAAAAATAAGTAAATAGCACAGCAAGAGATTTGTCTGACTTAGAAACCTACTGGGCAAGCCAAAAAAATAAATGTGTATAAAATACTGCAAAAAACATTTCATGACAATTTCATAATTTATTTTCGAATACACATGTTTTATCCCAGAACTTCATAGTTACCTCAAGTACCCTTAAAAATTAAATTATACGAATTTCAAAGGGTTTTTCAAACAGTAGGAAATACAACTTGACAAACAATCACAAAACCCATTTGACAATATAAAATGCAAAAAATTTAAGCTCTACACCCCTATCCTGGTTAGTACTTACTGGTTAGTAAAATAAACTAAAAAGAGTTGTTTTCATTGTGTGATCTCAGAACCTTAATAATTTTATGTTTTTTAAGACAACCTATGACTTTTGGCTTTATTCAATCATTCATTCTACCTCTCATAAAACTTAGCTCAAAGTTGTAAATACTTTATATATATACCTTCGGATGCTAAAACGTTATTATGAATCGAATAGACTTTTCTCTTCTTTGAATGTATAAAAAATTAACAGATTTCTGAATCCCATTATGCTTTTGTAAATCAAAGCAATCTATTGTACTTTGAATCCCTATTATAAATCTATGTGCCTTTAACTTATTGCTATTTCGTATGTTTACTACTACTACACAAACTATAAAAATAACATATCTTGAGAACGAAGACCCCATATGACGTACCTTTTTATTTCAGCAGATATCTCACTCAACTCAGCTTTATTTTGGGATGTTTTGGGATGCTCGAACACCTTTTAACATGGTTAAGAGTTGAAATTGAATAAAAAGTCAGGATTGATTGTGTGAGTTGAAAACCCTTTTGTATTGCAAACTTTGGGACTTGTGTGAGCAAAACATGGTGATCCGCCCATTTCTATTTTGAAGTGTGTGCAGCAGGGACACCAGTTAGACCCATAATAGACATTCTATTGTTGAGAACATTGGTAGAAACAATTATCAAATGAAGTTATATTTTATATGACTTTTCATTATCAAATCGACTTTTTATCATATTATATTTTTATGCATTAATAAATCCCTCCTGTTGGTGTTACTGGCTAGTACTATTGTTGATCGAAAATCTAAATCTGATAGCAAACGTGAGAAAGGGTCATTTTAAAAATTTAACTTTGCGATTTCTCATGAGCACATAAAGAATATGGGCTTGACTGATGTTGATTTTATACAAGAAATCACGCCCATTCAACCCAGTCGAATAGAACAATTCTAAATACGATTTACGCTATACAATAATGCTACAATCAAGAATTTCTATTCAATTAAGAGTAAATTTCCATTTTAAAATCGTTTTTTCAATATTACATCAACAAAATTTGTACTTTAAAAAAATTGCTTTCTCTTCTCTTATTGTAATGTTTATGAGATTAGCAATAAAGAGACACTATACATTTTTTAAAGTTTATAATCTCCAGTTTGGAGGTCGCTTTCATTCAACATTGACATTTGACATTTCAATCTGGGTTATAAAATCACATTTGTTCGTTTTACTACTGTTTACAAGAGATGTTAGCTGGTTCTAAAAACCGCACGCTCCAAAATTTCATGCAGATGAATATATAGCATCAACCTAGATTGTAAAATTTTACAACTTTTTACAACTTGGACCCTTAAATGCCTTGCCTTGTGGCTATCCGTGAAATAGGGATCAATGTTAGACTTAAATTTACAACTAAATTGCTCAATAAAATTTTACGGGGACGCAAAAGTCATGCCATAAGTCTCACTTCTTCGTAATCGTGACGAGTGGCAAAAAATTGCTCATATTTTCTCCTAAGGCCTAAAATTTAATAAAATTGTTGTGACAATAAGAATAACGGATTCGAAGTTTTATAATTTTTATGAGTTTTCTTTCAGTCTATGAAAAAGCTTAAGCTAAGGTTAACATGACCTACAGATACTTTAGTGTGTCAACAAAAAAACCTTCGAATTTCAAGTCCAAGGAAGAATTAAAATGGATATAGATACATTACCTGTCCAACATTTTTCATACTAACTTTAAACCTTTAGCAAGCAAAGCTATTTTTGTAAAATATTTTCATTTCATCCTAAAAATTATATCATCTGAACAGTTTACACACAAAATATTATGAAACCACAATACCACAAACTGTCGAATTGAAAAAGTTCCTATAAGTCCATTTAATAAAAGTACACGATATAAAATAAAAAGGGGGATGTGGAAGAAAAGTGATGAACGAGAGGGTCAATCCATCATGGCATAATCTTGAAAACATTACTCCATCCAAGTCAAACGCATTTTCTACTTTGTTTCTCATTGCATTGTAAGTAATAAAATCCTAAAGGACTTGTTCAAATGTTCTCAATGGGCAAATCTGTGTAAGCTTTTCATATAAGTTCTTTATTATGGATATGATAATTTGGTACCTCATACAAAACAAATAAACAAATAATAAATGCAAACGAATAAGCAAGCCATATAGTAAAATCCTACCTTCTATAGCATCCATGGATAGTAAGAGAAGTACCCTTCCATAACTAACCCTAACTAAATAATAATGAGCGATAGGACAAAAAAACTCAGATATTTCAATGTGGTTTCAAAAACGGGAAATTTTTGTCTTTGGCAAAAAGAACACCGCCACCATCCATTTTATGCCAAAGTCAGTAAAAGAAACACTGAAAAGAAGATCATCCATCAAAGTCAACTATAATCTTTGTTTTCCCATTTCAATGTTTTCCATCTCTACTTATGACAAATACAAAATGTGTGTGTGGATCAACTTACCTTTTTTTATTTTTACCTGTTTGCATATCGTTATTCATAGGTTGTTTATAGGAACACGTATCAACTAAAGGGTTACCTTCGTACCTTGTCCTAAACATTTTTCATCTCTGTCATTTCCATTACTTTCAACATTATTACTTTGTGGGTTGTGGCTATATTACAATTAATTCCACAATGAATAACACAAGACACAAGAATCATGTATTTGGATTTAGCATTAAAATATATTGTTGGTTTTTTAAAGATTATTTAAAAATAAGATTATTCGCATTAGAGAGAAATGACACATTGCTCAGTCTTAGAGTCTCGCACTGGCACCTTATTTACA
>JAQGAA010002851.1:0-11881 GCA_034696425.1 Isotoma viridis
GCAAAATTTTGCTAATTACTTCAATGGTTCAATCCCACAAATCCCACTCCAATCCAATCCAATCCAAATTAAAAGTCGTAAAGGGCCTTTGAGAATAAAACCCAGCAAAAACTAACCCCCTTACCCCATACATGACCTAAAATAAAAAATATAAAGTCCCCCCACGGGGACCTATAAAAAATCTTACGGTATTCTCTTTTCTCATGTAAACAATTATATTGAACATAATCTTTTAAAAAAATACTTTTTCAAAACTAAAAATTTCCTTCTAAAATTCCTCACTCCCTCCTGCCTCCTATACCCCCGAATAAAAACCAAATTTTTTGAAAATCTTAATTTTCAAAAAACTAAAAAATCATGAAATTGTTTCAACCATCCGCACTCCTTCTATATCTCTATAGACAATAAACGTAGTCCCATATACTACACCAAAAACCGAACCGTTTGTGTAGTCATCTATCGAGTAGACTCGTAAAGACAGTGTGGGTCTGCTCCACGTGTCAGTTAAAGTTGAAAAGCCTCTCTAAAATCTCTTGCTATAAGCTCTCTTTTGGGTTGGAGCTTTCACCATGCATGCACAAGAGGAGTTC
Organism: Isotoma viridis; assembly: GCA_034696425.1. Taxonomy (NCBI): domain Eukaryota; kingdom Metazoa; phylum Arthropoda; class Collembola; order Entomobryomorpha; family Isotomidae; genus Isotoma; species Isotoma viridis. Next base: position 591 of record JAQGAA010002851.1, read on the forward strand.
CTTTTTATAATAAAAAAAATCTCTCTCTTTTTGCGTGAAAGTCATTCACTCTCTAATCGCAATCCTGCTCTTTAAAATTTATTAATTTTTAAGAGTAAAAAACCTTAATTGCCTTCAGGTGTGACTTTCTCAAGTATACAAAAACGATTGCCCCACGTGTAACCGGCCTTTTTAATAGATATTATATGAGGGGTCAAAGTTCAAATTGTATATGCAAGAAGAAGAATTCTGCATAATATTTATAACACTACTTACTGCAGATTAATAATAATATAAAAACTTCCATGTGTGAATAATAAGCATAAGCTACTATATAGAGTGAATTCCTTTAACCTTCATTTTACTACTTCCGTGTCATTCTGGTTTATGTCTGTATGTCTGTCTACCCATACTGACTAGTAGTAGTTTTATATAGAGTTGTGTTAAATGAGGTTAGTGTGTGTTTTTATTTTATTATTTTAAAGTGCATTTAGTGTGGGTGTGTCCTTGTGACCTTTCACCTCTGCTCTGTGACGTGAGTGCTGAAGTTGCACTTCTGGATTGAATATTGTTGTATGGGGTTTTTTTCATAAACAAATTGATTTTAGAGAGTGATGTTGATTTAAATGAAAAAAGAGAGTTTTACGCATTAATAAGATCAAAGATTAATGGTGCGTATAGCTTTTTTGTGTGGCATATGGATGGATTTTGTTATTATTGAGATTTTAATTAAGGGGGGTTGTTTTTGTTTTGTTTTTTAGGATTATTGGATAAAATAGAACAATATTGAGTTGGAATTGTTGGAAACACGTGGACGAGTGGTGCAGTACACGGACGGGACGGGTAGTAGTGTTGGAGTTTTAGGTGATCAAGATGTCCGCAAACTTCCAAGCGGATGGGTCTTCGGACTCTGATCGAAATGTAGAGATGTGGAAGATTAAAAAGCTTATTAAGAGCTTGGAACAAGCTAGAGGGTGATTAGATTATTTAATTGAGGATAAAGAAGGGAGGGACGTTTTTGCTTTGGATGGTCATAAGGTTTTATTTTTGATTTTAAGGAATGGGACGAGCATGATATCGCTAATTATTCCACCCAAGGACCAAATATCTAGAGTAAGTAAGATGTTAGCGGATGAATTCGGAACAGCTTCCAATATCAAGTCCCGGGTAAACAGGCTCTCTGTCCTCGGTGCCATTACTTCGGTCCAACAAAAGCTCAAACTGTACACTAAAGGTGAGGAATTTAAATGTCTGTTAGGTATCAGGGTTATTATCTTATCACGTCAATTACGTAGGTAAGGTATTATATGAAACTGCTTTATACTAGACATAACTAGTTTTAAGAATTGATGGAATGGTATTTTGATATTTAATGTTTCTTTTTTTAAATTGAATAGTAAACCCGAATGGACTTGTGATCTACTGCGGCACAATAGTCACTGATGAAGGAAAAGAAAAGAAAGTGAATATCGACTTCGAACCATTCAAACCTATTAATACGTCTCTTTATCTTTGCGACAACAAGTTCCATACTGAAGCACTAACAGCCTTATTGGCTGATGATAACAAATTCGGATTCATAGTTATGGACGGTAATGGAGCTCTTTTTGGCACACTTCAGGGAAACACTAGGGAGGTTCTTCATAAATTTACTGTTGATCTTCCCAAAAAGCACGGTCGTGGTGGTCAGTCAGCACTTCGATTTGCTCGTTTGAGAATGGAAAAGCGGCACAACTATGTTCGAAAAGTAGCTGAAGTAGCGACTCAATTGTTTATTTCGAATGATAAGCCTAACATATCTGGCATGGTTTTAGCTGGTTCTGCGGATTTTAAAACTGAATTGAGTCAATCTGACATGTTTGACCCGGTGAGTGATTTTTCAATCAATGTTTTTTTTGCTTTGTACTCGCCACAAAGAGAAATTAAATTCTAAACTACCGATTCAGGAGAATGAACCATCTGTTGACATGAAGCCATTACAATATTTCAGAGACTACAAGCAAAAATCATCAAGTTAGTTGATGTATCATACGGTGGAGAAAATGGTTTCAATCAAGCTATCGAGCTTGCTGCAGAGTCCCTACAGAATGTTAAGTTTATTCAAGAAAAAAAATTGATCGGTAAGGGATTTTTTTCAGAATCTTGAATTAAAGCATTATTATAGTTTAGATTATTACTGATTATTACTGATTACTTATATTCCATTAAATAGGTCGCTACTTCGACGAGATCAGTCAGGACACTGGAAAATACTGCTTCGGGGTTGAGGATACTCTAAGGGCCTTGGAACTAGGTGCAGTGGAAACTTTGATCTGTTGGGAGAACTTGGATATTCAACGATACGTACTAAAAAACCACGCAACAGCTGAAGATAAAATACTGCACTTAACCCCAGAGCAAGAAAAAGACAAGTCCCATTTTACCGATAAAGAGGTAAGATATTTTCTATTTTGTACAACAATATATAATTAAAAGCCTTTAACAACTTAAATTGACTCATGGATTCTAATTTCATAAACTTTTTTCCTATAGACGGGTGTAGAATTGGAGTTGGTGGAATGCACGCCCTTCTTAGAATGGATAGCTAATAACTACAAATCATTCGGAGCTACTTTAGAAATTATTACAGACAAGTCTCAAGAAGGTTCCCAATTCGTAAGAGGGTTTGGAGGAATCGGAGGTAAGAAAAGACACAAGAGCATAAGAGAATTTAACTTCATTCTTCTATTATCAGCTGCCCAGCAGTGAAATTTGTTATTAGTACGATAGAAAGCGATCACAGAGATATAAAATCAAATGACATCTGAACTGAAGTACTCAAAAGTCAAAATGATGATTATTATATTTTCAAATATGTGATTTTGACTACTGTCTATTCATTGAGTTACTTGATCATTGTGCTTTGTAAATTTGGAAACCATGAAACTCGCACGAAATGAACTGTGCACTCGAAAGACTCCACACCTTCAGTACTGTTTTCTCGTATCCGGCCGGTGCTTCCATGAAGTACTGGTCCTACATCCCTTTGTTTAATGTATTGATAATAGGGATGTTGCGTTACAAAGTGGATTTCCAATCGTTGCAAGCAGATGACCCATTAGATGACTTTGACTTGGATGATTATTAAAGTGCAAATTGAGCGTCTGCTGAGAGACGAGGGTTAGGGAGTCGTTTGGATTTTAACTTGTGTGTTCTATTTGAATAATTGTTGCTGTCATGTAGCGACCGTTTTTTTTTTACATTTTTTTGGTTCTTAGAGTTCTGCATGAGCGTTGTTTTCCTGCCAACCGGTTAACAATAGTTTTCACTTTACATTTTTTTTTTAAATTTTATCCTACTAGAGTTGATTTTTCATAGACTTTTTTTGCACGAGCATCAATGTGTATTTATTTTGAAACCTAAGTTTCTTATTATTGAGTTATGAGTTACCATTAGTTTTTGGTTTTGTGCTCAACAGTGTGTAGTACCTTGATCTTATCCGTGGGTGTTTTTAATCCGTCTTATCTTTGATGATTGACTAATAGTACTTTATTTTGTTTGCATTTACAGGACTGCTGCGATACAAAGTAGATTTCCAAAGCCTCCAGCTTGACGACTTAGACGGGAATTTTGATTATGACGAATACTAAATTTAAAACACTTCGCACGATTGAACATCGTATCTGCTGTATGGCAGGAATTTTCGTAAACGGAAATTGTAATCAACTATCATTTATTGCACTAAATAATAATGATAAAAGAAAGATAAATATATTCACATGGAACTAAACCTGGATGCAAAATGATAGTTGCCGTTATAATTGTTGTGAATCTTTTTCATTGGAAAGTATATTACTGAAAGCATGTTCGATTTTTTACTCCGCTGCTTTATTAATAAAAAAAAGTTCCATGTGAGATAAACAGTGAATTATATTGAAACCTGTGGTGAAGTGAAGATATAACAATAAATCTTTAACCAATCCAGTCCAATTTTTTTGTAGTTATGTTCCCTCTTATTTGTTGATTTCATCTACCCTTTTTCCCAGAATGCATATTATAGTTATTACTTAATGTCAGACATGGGATGTTTATTTTTTTAAAGTTATTTTAAGAATCTTTATTTCAATCAATTTTGGGTCTAAAGTTAAGAATGATAAGTCATCAAAATGATCACAGTATATAATTTATATAAATATTTTAAAGTGTTTTAGGCACTTGTCAAAAAGTTACTCATATCACCAGCAAAATCAGCAACCCATTTGATGTTCTGGTTGATTGTATCAAGAGCTCCGGCAATAGGTTCAGCGTTTCCGATATCTGGATTCTCATTCAAATAAGCATTAAGCTGCAAGAAAATAGCATCAAATTAATTCTTCTAACTTTTAATATGTTATGTAACAGCAAAAAATGTTATGTTCAAAAATTGTTATACATCTTGAAGCTCGCTTGCAGTGCTGATATACGTGCTAAGAGTTGTAATTGCGCTAACAATTGGTTCAATTGTTAAACGGTCAATTACTTTTTGAGTATTTCCTCGTAACCATCGGAGCATTGGACCCCTGTAAAAAGTTTTAGTTGTTTTGTTATTTAAATATTTCGGTGGTACTAAAAACTATAAGGGTTTCAATACTAAAACTACAATACCTGGCAAGTGTATTCATTGCAAGTCTTTGCATGATAGTTGTTACATGGGCATTGTCAAGGTAAAAACCGTCTTGGAGTGCTCCTTCCAGAAGCCTAATGTACAAATTAATGTATTCGTAATCGCTTAATATGTACACTTATTAAATAAGCAATCTACGATGAAATATTTAACTTATTATTAGTAGTAATTGCTTACACGTTCACAATTGAAACATCTTTTGTACAAGCTAAGGCATTTAGCAGAGTTCCTTGTTGTTTCACTGTGATTCCGGCCTGTCGGTATCGGCCTTGGATGAAGTAGAAAGTATCATCATTTCCGTTTGCAACTGCTGTGCAGTATACCACGGGCTTAATGTCTCGGGGAACTCTAATGTATTTTGTAAAATTAGGTAAATATTAAAAATCGCTCGTATATGCGTTTTGGAAAATCTATACGTCTGGTATTCTATTTAATTAATTTAAACGTACGTGTTATTAGTCCATTCAGATGGTTGACTTCTCCATTCATCAATAAATTTTGTTGAGTAAGCAATGCAATCAGGGTCTTCAAAAGCACAAAGCCAATCCAAGAATTGAAGATGTCGAATAACAGGCATTCCTCCCTTAACTGGAAAGTTTGCTTCAATTCCACCCGTTAGAACGGTTGCACTTTTGACTCGAGGTAGTAAGAAATTCTGTAAAAAGTTTCTGGATCTTTTAGATGGTCTTGTTTCAAAATAATTTTATTTAGCGAATGAATGGAGGAAACTTTACTCTCAGAGTAGAATAAAACGACCCAGAGCTTGAAAGTAGGTTAAAAGGCTTTCGTAGATTGTTGAAGACAGCGTTCCATACTACGATCTCTTGTTCATTTCCTAAATATGTTGCAAGGCTTAGTGCTGTTTCGATATTCCCGTATTCTGAATTTCATAAATGTATTTCAGCCATTAATTATGTAATTTTAACATATTTTTTGTAACTTTTCATAAATAAAAATTACTTTGCCAAGCTGCACTGAAGTAATCGTCCAAAAGCTGGCTCCTTGTTACAGAATTGATGAAAGTGTGATTAGTTTCTAATTCCTGTTTGATAAGTTGGGTCAAAGGAGCATCATATAACACACGGTAGAAACCTATCAAGAAGTTATTTTTTTAAATATGCAATGCCTTTGTTGTAATTAAAATATAATTTACTACTATTATGTATATTTACCATTTGCTCCATTATTAACAATAATCCATTCTGCAGTATTCGCAGGCATAACCTAAAGTAAACCCCAAATTATATTTTTAACCCCTTATTTTTAAACCGTAAACGATGATAATACCCAGGGGGTACTCACCTTGACTGCCGTTGTTTTATAAATCCATTCGACGCTACTTGGGGTAGGTTCACTTTTAGAGGCGATTTCCATTGGTACGTACCACAGTCCAGTATCTTGATTTATTATTTGTCCGAGTGCTTCGTTATTGATAAACCTTTCCTATTTAAGTTTTACAGATTCGAATTATTATTTAACCTGATATTATTAAATATTTAATTACAAGTGGAATATGCTTCTAGCAAACCTGAGATATATAAACGGTATTGGGTGACGCTACAGAAACCCTCAGCAATGGGAACCCTGGTTGAAGAGTCCAAGTGTCCATGATATCCTTCATTGTTAAATCTAGGATCAAATATTCAAATGTCAAAACTTAATATAATTACCATACATGGGTAAGTGTAACAGTTCAAAAGTTCAAGCTTCCTTGGGGTACTTACCGGCAGGGATTTTAGAATTGTTTTGGGCTTCTTCATGTAAATAGGCAAATAAGTCATCTTGAATAGCTGCATTAAATTCCCTTGAATAATTCGTAACAAAATTATACTTCGTAAATGATTTCTAACAGTCCGTCATAACCGGTAATAGATAATTAACTACTGATTCTTACAAGCCATGAAGATATTTTATAAGTGCTGCTTTCAATACAGGTTCTGTAAGGAAACCATTCATCATACGAATAAGTGATCCAGCCTTTTCATACGCCATTCTATCAAACCAGTCCATTGCCCATTTTGTAATCCATTCATTTTCGTCAATTTTAACCGAGTGACTGTAATCAGGTCGGGCATCAAATCCCATGGAATATTGAACAGCGTCGTTGACAAATCGTTCCCAGGGCTGGAATTCAGGAGCAATTTCATTTGCACCTTGAGCAGCCAGGTATGTAGCGAACCCCTCGTTTAACCTGTTAACATGAGTCCAAATGTTCAAGTCATGACAGATATTGCGTTTTAATATATTTAAACTATATAGAGTATTCATATAGCTCCTTACCAGATGTGTGTCCACCATCGAGGAGAAACTAAGTTTCCGAACCATTGATGAGCTAATTGTGGGTTTTAAAAGAAATCATTTCCGTTTTAAAACAATTTTTGAAGAAAGTTAGTTTTTGAAAAAGGAATAAGCATATATACCCAGTTCATGGCCCAAAATACTTGTAATTCTCCATCTTTCAGCTTCTGTAGACTCTTCAGGGAAATAAAGCAAAGCGCTTTCTCTACAAAAAGTCATTTAATTTCACAAGAAATAAAAATACGAAAATTCATTAAACCATATTTTATTATGTAAATTGTACTACCTGTAGATGTTCAATCCATAATTTTCCATAGCTTTATTTAAAAAATCAAGTTAAAAATTTAAAATCGGTCATAGCTTGCATATTTAATGTTACAAAGCAATTTGTTTATTTAAGTACCCCCAAAATAGAAATCAGGTACAGCTGCACTATCCATTTTACTTAAGGGATACTGATGATCAAAATATGTTTGAAAGTATTGAAGATATATCTCTGCTTTCTCTGAGGCATATACTCCACCCTGAAGGTCGATGTAGTGTTGCGGGGCATAAGTCTATATTGGCAATAACAGATACAGTGATAAATTATAAATTACAATTCAAAGTTTCACTGTAGATTTTTCAGTTCTGAAATTGGTAAAAGAAGTTAAATACACACCCGAACAGTTTTTCCAATCAGCACATTACCCGGAGCTTGTTCGTACTTAAACTCAGATACGATAACAGCAATAAGGTAAGTTGGCATTATGACAGTAGGTTGAAAATGCTCCCATACCCACCCAGGGTGCCCTGACCTGAAAAATGCAGTTTTATCAAAATTTTAAAAGCTTCTATCAAAAATTACTTATATTTTGTGTCATCATATCTTCATCTATCCATTTCTTACATAGATTCATTCCTTTGAGATGCTGTAGTAGCAAGCGCAATATATTTCTCCTGTCTTCCAATAGTAATGTAAAACTTTGCTTTGAAAGCTGGTTCATCAAAACATGGAAACATTTGTCGAGCATGTAACGCTTCCATTTGAGTAGTAGCTATCCATCTAAATTTACCAATTAGAAACGCTTACATCACTTTCTTCCTCTATTAAAATCTCAATGAATCATGAATTGAGTCATTTGAGCCAGTGTCAAAATGATTTATGGCCACGACCCATGAGTCAATAAAAAAGTGTTATCTTATCGAATAAAGGTCATATAATTATTGTCTGTGGTGATTTCAGCAAATAAATTTAATCCATACCGCTATCACTTATATAGAATTAAAGCAAAGGTTACGTCAATTTTTATCTTTAGAAAAATGAATCAAAGCCCAAAGTTACAAATTATTTTTTTGCAAGTTATTTCCTTATGAAATTGTTTGTTTAAAGGGTTTTCGTTTGTGTTACTGATTTTCAATATTAAAAGGAAACTTACTTGGTTTGATTGCTAATAGGGTCAGAATAGTTGCTACGATAAAGTCCATCAAGACCTTTTTTAACAATTGACGTGAACGTCACATGGATCTTGTAAATGTTAGATGGTAAAGGTTGATCGCAATTGATTATCAAAAATGAATGATTAGCTGCCAATGAGTGAGCACAATTGGAAAAGACTGCTGTTTGATCTTCAGATACCTTAAATAAGCAAGACAAAAGCGTTTTTAAATAAATCGGACTTATCTCCTATAATTTTTTAATATGCCATCCTTCCCCCCCCCCAAGAATTAAAACCAAATATAATTGAAATTTACCGTAAGATTGTGAATAGTTATATTCAAAGAGTGCAGGGTGATGGTACTTGTAGCTGCGGTCACATTGACCTTAATGGTCACTTCACCTGGTGCATCCCAAAGGTTACCGAGAGTTCCATTATAAGTTTCATCAATTATCGGAGTAATTTTAAGATCATATTCAATAGGAACAACAACTCTTGGTAGTCTCCATTCCAATGATTGATCATCTTTGGGTTTAATTATTTTACTCTTTTGATGCCTTTCCGAAAGATAATCCTCACTTAAAGGAAATCCTTTTTCAAACTCTACTTGTAAACTATTCTGGGCCTTAGCGTAACTAAAAAGAGTAACAAAGGTTAAAAGTAAAATCGGCCAGGCCGATGTTTTTGTAACAGTACCCATGATGAAATTTGTTTTATGCAAAATCAAGGCAAGGGCTACGGATAATACAGATTCTTTGGGAGTAACCCAGCGTATGAATAATGAATAAAAATCAAGGATTGAGTAAGGGCAATTTCCTTTTCATTGTGCAAATTCATTTGATATCAAAACGGGATTAGGGAGAGATAAGCGGATATAGACACTAATCCGGGGTTAGGAATTCCATACTTTATTTCAATCCAAGGAAAAAAGTAATAACTTGCCGATCTTATCATTTCATAAAACCATAAAACTGACGATGAGATAATCCTACTTATTGCGATTGTCCGGACAAAGCTTTATGAATAAAATGCATATTACTGTTTTTTTCTTATCGATGGAGATTTTTATTTTCCGTGACTTTTTGTAATGCGTGTTTGCATGAACGTCAAACATAATTGCAAATTCCATTTATAATTAAATGTTTCATAAGGGTCCTTCGTCAAGTGGTAAATATTTGATTTGAATGAAAATAACAATTTCAATAAAAAATGTAAAATCCATTGCTAATAAGATTAAAATTAAAATAATACAATTTTGCATAAAAATGTGTTGCATGTACTCAGAATTGAATTATGTTTGTACGTTTTTTGATCCTTTATTATCTTGCGATTAATTTTAGTGTATGATCTTGGAATTTTCAAATTGCCTTTTTACGGCATTATTTTATTACTGATAAAATTCCTTTGTAACAATTCATGTGTAACAACATTTTACAATTTTAAATAGATATTATACATCTAATTAACTTTGAACGGGTGTGTTTAACCAAACAAACTTATTGCAGTTTCTAAACTGTTTAGTCAAAATAAACATTAATTAAAAGCCTTAAGGGTAAAACTTGTTAATACTAATATCTCCAAAGTTTCGTGCGTATAATAACTATTAAGCTTTTTCCCTAATTAAGTGGATAATTATCTGTATATTAAACAACTTGATAAATTCGGGCCAAGTTTGAGGTTTGAAAGGTACTTAAGGTTGTACAAGGAAAGGTGCAAGAGAAGAATTACGTATGAAAATTTTTTTAAGATATGTTTACTATAAACGTTACAACTTGCAAGTATAAGCCCTTAAATTCTTTGTGTATAATTTTTTTAAAGCTTTCATTTCATCAACCTTTTACAACATTTACTCTGAGCATTGATAGCAATAATAATAAAAATGCATATTGCTGTGGATTTAGTAACTTTTCATTTGTTGTAGTGATGATTGTCAAATCTGGATGCAAATGTCAGACAGAAGTGTCTCCAACATTACTTTTCATTTCAGTTTCAGAACTCCTACAATTATTAGAAGTAGACGGACCATCATCAGTAGTAGCATTAGAATTTCCAATATTATTATTAGAATTACTTGAACAATTCGGTATGTCAATTGGTTGTAATTGAGATCGTTGTTGAAGTTGGGATGGACTTGAATTAGTATTATTAGAATGAGATCTGCTAGAGGGTTGATCTACTTGCAAATGGTCGTTGTTATTATTTTTTGACAAATTATTGCTTATCGTTATTACAGGGCCTTCTTTAAAAATAGCTGTGCCCATTGTTGTGGGCGAGGGTGTCAATGGCACGATTCTTGTGATTCTTCCATCACTATAATAGACATAAGGATGAGGGAATGATGAACCTGGTGAGTCAGCGTAGACTATTGTTGTACCCACTTGATTCTCTGCGTATTCTATAGAGTAAATTAAATATAAATCATGATTGATGAGGTGAGATGTTATTATGTTTAATATAAAATAGATAAGTTTCATACTACAAAAACAAATTAGGAAGATTATATATTAAAATATAATGTAACCTTGAATATTAATGAGATGTCCAAAATCCGCTTCTTCATCAGGATTTAAGGAACTATTAGACTGACGAGATTGTTTTCGACCGGACCCTCTATGGCCAACCATTAGTTTACATTTCCACCAACAAAGTACGATCTGGAATTAGATAACAAAAGATAATTAGAGTTATTAATATTAATCCCTTTTGTCTTTATTAAAACCCGAAACCCCAAGGTTAAAAATATTAAATAATGATTATCAATAAATAATAATTACCATTATAATGAGTCCAGCACTGAGAACAAATGGAAACAAGATAAATATAACATCCAAAGTTCCTCTGCTAATTGAGCTTCCCATTGTTCAAGATTAATAATGCTTTTGTGTAAGTAGAATCACTACTTACATTAAGATCAAATTGCATTTTAAGTTAACAAGAATACTTATAGAAAATAC
>JAQGAA010002852.1:0-11878 GCA_034696425.1 Isotoma viridis
AGAAATCCGAGTATAACAAGGATACTCATTCAGATGAAAAAGTTGTTGTTAAATCTAGTGTGGAAAAGCTTTGAAATAATGATCTGTAAACGGAAGCTGAATGAAAGCCATTTTTCTTCGTTATGTTATGAAATACAATAAAATGCTATTGAATTGTTTATCTTAACCCTTCGAATCCCTCGAATCGAATATTTTCCTTGATGGAATGAAATGAAAGATATCGTCAGTACGGATGAGATGGATATGGATCGACAAGAAACTCAGAAGCCGAGTCATTAAAAGTAACAACTACTACAAGAAATGGTAGTCAGTTTACCACTGGAATGTTATGATATTTACTCGTCATGATGAAGTAGTAGTAGTGGTGGTTGACGAATTCGGATTTATCTTGAATGTAAAAGGGGAATTTGAGTGAAAATAAAAGTGTCAAATAATGGGAGAGGATATACACAGAAAGGGAATTATTTGTACGGGCTGTCAGGAGAATGAAACGCTAAGCTAGCTACTTTATCGAGCGTGAATTCTGAGGACAGACGAACGTAATCATTAAATGCAGTACCACCACCAAGTATCTATCTATTCTGTTGTGAAAGTACGGGAGTACTTTTGTAGTAGAAGACCATCATGACACGACCTCCTTCCTCCTTTCATAATATAACGACAAGATACAACAACTAACCAAAACTATACACTACATACACAACCCAACTGACTAACTGGCTTGAAGACTTCCCCTTTACCATTTACCATCAAAAGCTGGAAGAGCTAAGCCATTTGAGATCCGATACGAGAAAAAGCTTGGCATTGGGTTGAAGCTTTAATACCAAAACTAACACCAGAACGGATGTACTTTTCTTAAGTAAGCTGAGAGACTTCTTTACAGAATTACAATGGAGAAAGTCAGCTTTCACTCTTGGAAAGTGCTGCTGTACTGATGAAACCTATACCACTTACCTGGATGTTTGAGACCAATGTGTTTACTTGATTTGATTTCCTCGAGAGACACTTTTTTTTTACTAAAGTACTACTGAAATGTTGCTGCTGTTTACAGACATTAGATACTGTGACAATAATGTTGTCACATACATTTCTCCAATTTCATTTAAGAGCTCAGAAACATAGGTTAGGTAGTTATAACTGATGCAACTGACATGAGCATCAACTGCTGGACAGTTTGTAAACATGCTTTCTTGATATTATACTCTACCCTCAGGAGCAGTTGGGATTCGAGATCTGGCAGATTGTCAAAACACTTGATACAGCAGAATTTATCAAGCCAATGATGACTGATAACAAACTACACAGTCATTTACAGAAATCTAATCTTTAAAATTTTTCTTGGAAGGAATTCCTTACGAATTGAAACTCTCTCTCTAGGTGACGGTGACGGCATAAACGTTGTGTCATCAAGATTTTGCCCATGCTGTTTTGTTACTCTACAAAATTGATGAAAGTCTGTTATACAACTTTTGTGATTGGAAAGAAGCACTTTTAAATTATGTCTAAACTTTTGGTGAAAATATAGTGCCTAACAGTTGCTCTCAACTCTTAAAAGCAATAAGTCTTAAAATTAGTGGTCTCGTTTGAAGACAAAGAAATCCTTGGAGAAAGTCATCGAAAATGTCGTGCGCATTCTCTGTACATGTTAGACAAAGAACTTAAATTTCAGTTGCAATTGAGTTGCAAGATTTTAAACAAATTGAACCACTACTCTTTCAAACATTATTTCCCCTTAAACGAATAAACAACATGTTTGTTAATAGAGTTCTGCATTTTGTCTTCAAAGCAACTTTAGACTGTGCATGTGAAACCAGCCACAGACAATTGTCTCTTCACTAATAATGCTGAGAATAGTTGTATATTCTACTGTATAAGCAAATACGATTCAATACAACAAGAGCCGACGCAAGCCTTGTTAACGATTACAAGAAGACCCACAGAAGTAGTTAACGGTTAAGTAACCAAAGATAAAAGAACCACAATTGTGTGTGCGACTATTAAGACAAAGAGATGAAATATAAGCTCATTTGTACCCTTAACGTTAATGACGACGATAATAAGATGATGACGATGAAAGTTTTTTCAGGAAGAAAAAAATTCAACGGTTGACTGATGGGTTATTTTCTAGAAAGTAATTCAAGAACGTTTAGAAATGTGCACCCAATTGTAAATTAAGAATGTAGAAGAACCGAATGCATGAAAATAATTACTATCCGGTAGAACAAACTTTTTGAAACTATAAAAATGAAAAAAAAATGGTGAATTCAGAACTCAGTCTGCGGTTAGTATTGTAGTCACTGAAAAGTAATTGATGTAACGATGGTTTTGGAACTATACTCTCATATCACTTACAACATGATACGCCATTATTAATAAGCGAAGAGATAATGGGGTAGATGATAGTAAGTGTGATATCATATAACATAGGATGGTTAAAGTCGAGTGGGGTAGATATGCATAAGACAAAAAGAGATATCATTTAAGCATACCGAATATCACAAAGACAAGTGGGTAAACGTCTTACCTCGACTAAACCGGTTGAAGTTCCTGACGACTCGCTCCCCGTCCTTTCTAGCTTTGTAGAACCACTCGGATGTGTTGCTGAGATAATGGTACTCAAGTGAAAGATCTTTAACTAAAATAGATCCGTCTCGTTCCCGGTAGCCGTAAGGACAAAACAGAGTATAGTTTTTATACTGGTTTTCACCGTAACAATTGCCAGCAGCAAAAATATCTTCGTCAAACTCTATCAAAGAAATAACCATGGCATGAAGCATGTACTCATCAGTAAGAGTCCTGGGATCTGCGTATTTCCAAAAGCGAGTAAGCATATTTGCCCGGTTAACAGTTAACTCAGCTTCAAGTCTGAATCGCTCTTGAGCATATCGATCAACAACCCCTTCCCCCAAATTATATTCTGTTCCCCGACTACAGTTTTCACCTAATAGATGCTGTGATTCAACAATGTTTAAAAACTCGGTAACAATGTCTTTGGCAGGTGTGAATGCCGCTAAAGAATCAATGTCTGATGTAGGTGACGAAAAGTCGATAGGATCAAATTCATCATCATTACTATCTGAGCTAGGGACTTTTGGGTTGTCACTCTCATAAAAACTATTCTTAACAGCTGAGTCATATTGGTCTGTATTGTCTAAGGAGTTTTGGTTGTGTTTAACTTTTGGAAAGAATTCAGTAGAAGAATGATTCATGAGTTTCTTATTATTTGTGCCGTCGTTGTAACTGTCAGAAGAAGTTGGAGTGTTTCGTAACATGTTTAGAGTTTGGGGAGCAGCTCCCTGAGGAACTTGAGAAGGATGATCATTACCATCGCCATGGGCATCGGAATTATAATTAGGTTTGTAATCCGATTTACCCCGGATTTCTGGGTGGCGAGAAAGCACTCGCTGTTTTTCCTTAACTTGCCTGAAAGCTCCGTGTTGTAATTCATTTCCTATTCGTTTTCTCTCCAACTCACTAGCAGGTCTATGGTAGACGTCTTTATCAAGGATAGTGGAAGACGAACTTGTACTTTGACTCTGGCCAAAGTGATACTCTAATTCAGAACCACTGCCACTACTACTACCAGTTGATTCGTCGTCACTGAACTTCACTGGGTCACTTGATTTCAGCCCTTTTTTGTTTCCCTGTTTTCGAGATTTCTTCCCTGCTGACTTTCCTCGCTGAGGCTTTTTTGTGGGGTTGACACCCAATGAATTTGAAACTACTTTATCTTTATCTCTATTATACTCCCTGGGAATGTCATCGACAATTTCTGTAGATGACGTGGGTACAGGATTTGGGTTAGGTTGGAGAACAGGGATACCAAACTTAGTATCATGAGAATTCTCCTCAGAAATGTATTCTTTCTCCTTACTATTTGAAAGAAGACTGAAATCACTACTACTAGTTTTTGCTGTGTTATTTTTTGCACGTTTTTGAAAGAGAAATGTTTTATTAATTTTTTGCAGTTTTGTTGAGGAGTCTCCTTCCTTACTTGTTGGAGTGAAATATGGGATTCCATAAACTGCTTCCACGTCACTTTTGGATGATATACCGCTGTTTTGTCCTCTGGTATTTGCTTTCCCTTCTACAACCTTCCCATAGTTGAAAGCCTTTGTCTCAGATGTATACTTTGTAGTTGTGATGATAGAAGCAGTAGTGGTTGGTGAAATTGGACTATAATACGGTTGGTCTCCCTGTTCTTTCTCTAAATCTGTTACATCTACATCACTAGCTTTGACCGTTAATTCTGATTGTGACTTTGTATTGCTGGGATTTTTCCGGATTCTTACAAAACTTTTACGGGATCTGTAATGTCTTATGGATGATATTATTGGAAGTTTTTGGACTGGTTCTGAATCATTTACTTCTGCCTCACCAGGCGTTACCTTTGCTACATCACTTTCTCCCACAAAGTCTGCCGTTGGCACTGGATGTCTGTTTCCAGCAAAATTTACGTCATCATCATTTTCATCAGTAAAATTAACTAAGGTACTACTGTATGGAGACCACAATTTTGATCTTGAAGTGTTTCTAATATACTGTTCTGCAGTAATATTTGAAGCTGGATTAGCTGTAGGACTGTTACCAATTTCATACGTGTTTTGTACTTCAGTATCCAACATACTCCCCATCGTGGGTGGTATGCCGGTATTGTCAACAACTGTGACATTTGTCCCGTTCTCAATACCACTTCCACAAGTACAAAACGTCCACAGCAAAAGGAGAATAATTGATGACATCCTCCTTTGACAGTTCATTTTCCCACATTTCAATCAACCCATTCAATGTCATGACAAGTACACCGACTCATTCTGTTCTTTAATCCTTTTTACATATGACAGAACAAAATTAACGATTTATTTGGTTTCTTTCATTAATTTAAATAAGCACCTTTTAAAAGAAGGTTAAACTCAAAGAGAAAGCACCCTCACAATGCCATATTGTACCTATTAATAAATGGTGTTGTATGGAAACTCGATTTGTCTAAAATACTGTTAAAAGTTCATGTATCTCCACGTATTATTATCACTTATTATTTAGTATACAGTAAATTGAGTCGACACTTGCACAATGTATTATAGTTCATATTATTTCTGTTTCAGGAACAAGCACCACATATATTATATCTGTCAGGTACAGCACAATATAAAACAGACAATAAGTCAAAATACTCAACCAAGGAAGTTTCTATTTGTTATCTTTTGGAATTTTATTGTTAAGAAGTATTGTATTGTAAAACTTCAATTGCTTGGTTTTGCCTTCTCGACCTACTATACAGTATACTCTGACTATAGGTATTCAGTACAAGCAAGACCCAATGAAAGACGGAAAAAGTGTTGGTGAAAGTATGCAGCTGTGGACAGAATATCGGATAGGACTTCCTTTATAGTTTCCCGATTGAGAGATACGTTATCAAGAATAAGAGCATTATTAAAGGTCTTTAGATCAGCACCCCATCAATCAAACGATTAAGTCGTCAGCCAAGTCTGAAGTCAATGATGCGGGAGGATGCGATGCACCTATATTGTTCAAGGATGTGCAATTGCTTCTGCTCACCAAAATACATCAAAAGTGAAAGTAGTCTACCTTTAGAATTCCAGTAGGATATACGAAATGTTGAGACGAAGGAAAACACTTTGTTAACTTTAGTTTTCAATATTGGTGCCTTGGACTGGCTTTTGAGACACTAAATTTAGTTAAATACTAGACAAGAAGTATTTACTTTCACATCAAGTGTAGTCATAAATTTTCTCTTATTTCTCGCCCTTGCCAATTAAATTACAAGGAATAAACCTTACGAGCAATGCAGGAGTAACACGATGTCATTTTCAAAAGCGGTTGAAAAATATGCACTGTTTATCACCCTGGTCCAAACTTGCAAGTCTTGAGATACTACACCCTACTTCCGTGCACTTCTTACTACTTTTTGCTTTTAGAATCATTTATTTTACCCTAAATTGTTATTACCTTCTCTTTTATGTCTGTTTAAGTACTAAAACTCCATGTCCATAATCTCAATCTTGTTCCACTTTATTATGTAAGTTTATACCATCAAATCGGCTACTCATGAAATTAGTTTTATACCATACCTTACGTTATCCTACTTCCTATATTGTCCATCAGGAAACTTTTTCCTTTGAAAAAACATTCCAAAGTGATTGGAATATCTCTATATAGGAAAAGAAAATGCTGACTATGTAAAGACGTGAAATTGAATAAGATTGGGTTGGATTATCACAATAGTATAGTTCTTTAAAGGCAGGAAACGATGATGGTTCAGAACTTTTGACAGAGATGAGAAGATGATGATCTTGGAACGAAGAGCAGCCAGTGGTTACATAATGACATAATCTACAAACTGGGTACATCTGAACATTTTAAAAGTTGAAACGGTTTGTATGTGTCCTTTCAAAGCAACGTGGTACTACGGAGATAGTGAGATCCTAATATAATGTTAACCCCTCTCTACAATAGTAAAAGTAATAAGCCTACACCAATGAGGTATTTGATGTGGACATCAATGATTGAAATAGTTTGCTAAAGATGCACATGTAAGCATCTATGCATAGGAATGTGTTGGAGAAAAAAGTCGGAAATCGAAATGAGGGAGTGAAACTCACTGGAGAGTGACTGAATGACGACAAGATGACATGAACTTATTGTTAGTATTTCCCTTGCTATTATGATATAGAGTTTACACAACTTGTTCATTCGTACACAGACTTTGAGATGATGATGATGATGATATGATGATGATAATGTGTAGTGAAACTGCTGTTCGAAATAATCTACGAGATAGGAATATTTTTATAGGATCTTTCTACCCTGCGGTATCTGTGAGTACAAGTGCCAAGAGTGGAAAACGGGTCCTTCTTGTCTGTCAACCACTCAGTCTCCACAAGATAGTGGAGAATAGTCTCTGTGGAATGGTATCCACGAATGGAATGTTCCTCTTCAATTCAATGTACAATGTACTTCAAACCAGATCTAATGAACTCTTAATTAATTAAACCCATAGGGTTTCCTTTCTTCATCAAAGCGAGTCATTCACAAACCAATTCACAAGCACATCGTGTACATAGTAGTAATATCTGAGTATCTTCATAATCTAGGACATTTTGCATACACAGATGCACAGTACAATGTTATATTGCCTGTATCGTTCGTTGTAGTGGTAGCTAGAACTTGCCAAGGAAATGGACCAAAGGTACTTCCACAAGTGATAAATTGTTGTTGAGTCTTATCTTTTTAATAGGAGTTGAAGGTTTTGGCATATAATATAATGTAGAGTGGAGTAGAATGTAAATATTTTGTAAATACCTCAGGGGCAGATATACTTTTAAAATTTTTAATAATATACGAGATTTTCTCAAAACCTTACCAATACCACTTCCTTTACTAGTCTACAGTTTTGTTCGAACCGACAGACCTTTTGAAACGTTAATGGTAAAAGGATTATTCAGAGGGTATAAATAGCAAGAGACGTTAAAAGTAGAAAGGGTAAAGGGGGTGGAATTCAGTAACAATTTAACTTTCACTTCATAAACTATTTTGCTTTCTATTAGCTAATTTCAACTGACTTTCTCTAGAGTAACATATACTTCACCGGTGAGAGTATACGGGCTTTGAAATAGATTTTCTGGGTAGAGGATGATGTTCTTGCTTCGAAACCGGTCCGACGACTAAGTCTATACAGCCTTATCTGTCGAGTTCACTTCTCGCAATTTCTTCCCAGAGAAAGCTTTCACTCATTTAGCTTGTAGTCGTGTGTGTGCCTTGGGTAAAATGTGGGTATATTGAGATAAAGCTGCTTAGGGTAAGCGCAAGCGTATGTTACAAAGGGTTACGTTTTTACTTGTGTCAGTGTAAGCATGTTATTTCACTAGAATTCTTCTATCTTTTTCCTTTTACACATTCATGCCATGGTACAAGCCAGATTCTGATTTCATTCTAGTTTGACTTAAAAGTAGTTGCCTTCAGACGAAGATTTGGCTTTTAGATAAGTGGCATGAAGATAAGTCAAAATTCAATGAACGACAAATCTGATTATGTTAAATTTAGAAATAAGGGATCCCCTTGGTTTTGAGACAGTATTGCACTGCTACACAGATATGAAAACTAATTTCAGTACAATTTGATTCAAAAGAAGAATATTTAAGAAATACTTTTAATGCCTTTTTAAACTAATATTTCATTAATATGCTGTCTGTAATATCAATACAGTAAGCATAAATTTATTTTTGATTTTAACAAATGATTATTTTAAGTTGTAGCTGCTTATAACGTAAAAACTATATAGGATAATAGGATAGACAAGTAGCCAACTTCCGTGTTCTAAACGTATTTAGAATATTATATATTAAAAACGTGAGATATAATATATATATAATTTAAAATTCCAGGGGAAAAGTGTTCCTAGGTGAGTCGCCCTATTAAAATTATGAAACAAGATGTCACATTTATGATTTTGAATAAGTGCTTCATGCATAATATTTTTAGCATTTTATTACAAATTTCGAAAGCCTCACCACTGGCTCATATTTTTAGTTGTATTTGATTGGAGGTTGAAAAATTTTAGAAATAGATCTACACTATCACTCTTTCACTCTTTCATTAATAATTAAGTTTTATTGAAAACAAGAAAACATAAAGAAGCTCATCTTCATGTATTAATTTTGATGACCAAAGATCAAAGCATTTGAAATAATATTATACTGAAGCAGAGCCAGCAGAGGTACAAGAAGATAGAAATTCAGTTGAAAAATATAACTGTGGGTGTGGAAAAAAGTAATTCTCTAGAACCTCTATCCTGAAAACCTTTTCGATATGAAATAATAAATAAAATGATGTTAAGGAAGATACAATAAAACTACCTTCATTATAAGTGAGTTTTCTTGAAACTAAAAACAAGAGAAGCTTACAATTTTGAATAAGTGCCCCACGCAAAAGAGGCTTGTACGCCTACATCATAAAATCAAAATTCAAAGACGTTCAAAGAAGGCACTCTTCAAAATTAAGTAAGCATTCTGAAGCGTAAATCCAGTTAAACTCTTAAGAAATAAATTGAAAATTATTTGCTCATTAGATAGTAATAAGTATCTCCTTAAGAAACCAGTTACCATACCCTGTGTTACCCGCACTCAACAATACAGAATTCATTATATCTTCATAATCATTTCATTGCACTACTTGGTCTCCCCCTTCCAAAATGTATGGGCATGTATCTATAAAAGTTTCATGAGAATTGCTTAACCCTTGGATTTAAAGTTTAATTCAATCGAATCCTGTTATTTCAGTTTCATTTAAAAACTGGGTTATTAAAACGTGTACCTAGTTTCTTATTGGAATGCAAAGTTTCTCAGTTTCTACACTTTAAAACTATTTAAATGTTCATAAAACATTCTGATGTCTGAAATATAAAATTATTGACTTAAATTTTCATACCCTGCCTTTTTATTTATCTTTTGAAACAAATTTCATACACATTCTGGAAAAAGCAAAATATTCTGAGGGAGTTATTAGCAGTATTTTGTAATTTGTTAGCTTGACCTGTAACATTCCACTTATAAACCATTTAACATAAACTTTGGATGTTTAGTGTTATATATAACTTACTGCAATCTCATTTTAAGAAAATTGTAGACGCCAAGCTGCAGATTAGCAAATATTCTTGCTTCTGTTACACTGGCTTACCTCTGACAACTTGAATCTACCCTACATCCCAATTCCTTGCAACACACGTTTTGCATTTTAATAAGGCTTTCGCCTTTTTCATACTTGATTCACTTCAAAAGATGAAGGAAGCCTTTCTCCATTCAACTAACGACTTATACATACAATATATTTGAAGATAACATATCGTATCGTATATACATATAACATTAAACCTCGTTCATATTATTACATTACATGAGAGGTAGGTCTATTCTCAAGAAGAAAGCAAAAGTTTTTTGTGCTAAAAATATATATCTTTGAAGAATAAGATTAATACTAAAGTAATGGGTTCCTTAGAGCATGTTGTTCTCATCTCATGACCCTGATCTTAATTAAAGTTCAAATACTCGAGACAACTTTAGCAAGAAACATACATTTTCTGTACTTATCATTTCTACTATACATCTCCCAAGATATTAAACAAAACGAAGAGTAAAACCCCGGAAGGTGTAATAACAAAAACCACAAATCTCGAAAGTGTGTGTGGGTCTTACGAACATCAATAATCTACATTTGAAAATGTTCTCAAGTGGTGAAAGTGGCAAAACGGAAGATGTATGTGACGTAATATATTATATAGCCTTTCCTACTTCTGAAATGCAATATATTATACGAATTACAGAAAACACTTCCTTGAATGCAAATGACGACAGAGTACAAATGTGAGATTGAAGGTCGAAATTCAATTTAAATCCAGCTGTCCTCATACAAAGTTTTGAACGTGACAGTGGGAGTGGTGGAGTATCCTGTCTTTCCTCGTGTCCCACTTAAACATTCCAGAAGAGACCGCTATGAACCATGAGAGTCCTGAAAGAACTTTAAAAACTATGTGTATTATGTGATATGCACAGAGAAATTGGGAAATATGCACTCTACACTTTCTCCAGTGATTTCAACTTCAAATATGAGTATACAGTATTATAATGCATAGGACCATAGTGTCGCCCATGTACTACCAATTCGTCATGCTCCTTATTATTCACAAAAATAACTTGAACATTGAAACTTCCATCCTTTTACATTATGTAGAGGTGAAATTGGTTTTTTTGAATGCATAAAATTCCACGATTGATCCACAGTTTTCAACATAAAATTTGTATAAGACATTCAACAAATTTTAAAATGGTGTTTGTATATTCGTTTTTTCCTATTCTTTTCTTCTCGTTTATAAGGGATTTACATCTCCTTCAATTCTTTCTCAGTTGGGTGCCAAGGTGTCATTTGTATTTCTTAGAACGAAGGGTATTCAGTTTTAGATTGAGAGTAAATCTTGTGAGTTATCAATAAACACATGAAAATAAATAGGAAAATTTTATTATGATTATTTCTGTACAAATAGTATGCTATAGGTGCTGAAATCTATTTTACTACTATGTACAAAGAAAATTGACAAATGCAGTTTTTAGAAACCCCTACTCCCTCGTGTTTATGTAATTTTTACAAAGTTTTTCAAAACTCCAAATCAAGATTCCTTTTCAAAGGATCCTTTTAAAATATAATTCAAAACTATTTATACATTTCATATAGTAACTACATCATGAAAGCCTTTTAAAAAGTCATGTCTAACTTCACAAAACAAATATTTATTTAGAACTTTAGACAGAATTCATATACGAAAATTCATATCATCCTTAAACGAGGAAAAATAAGAGAAAGTTGTTTGTTGTCATATATTTTCAGTCATAAACGTAAAATAAGTTAGAAAGAGTGTATTACGTTTAAATAATGTAATATTGCACTAGAATACGTGACCCGACTAAGAAATTTCTCCTGTCGACACAAAATGAGAAGAGACAACTGTGATTTGACAAAAGGTGCCCCTTACTGTCTCTCTCCTCTTGAAAGAAATAGGACTACACGTCAGTAAACAATCTTGAAGTTGAGCATGTAACTTCAATAACAAAGGAAAACAGCAGCTGTCGTCGAATATGAAATCGTTGTACTCGTATCACTGGTTGACTGTCTACATGACAGAGACAATTCTAGACTAGATATAGGTAGTCCATATTTGTCAACTCTAAGCTTGTTATAAAACCCATTTTCTTGCCAAGTGCATCATATCATATCATACGTTATTTCTATCGTATATGAACTTTCACTTTATCTTTTACTATCCATATCTAATCTAAATATTTAAACATATTATTAAATGATGTGACAA
>JAQGAA010002853.1:0-11878 GCA_034696425.1 Isotoma viridis
CAGTCTAGCGGATCTAAATAATACATGCACTCTTACTATTGAAGTTGTAAATACCTAATGTGACTTACAATCAGTTTGACGCTGGAGATGCCTCAAAATTTTATTAATTTGGCTTTAAACTTTAGCTCTACAGCTCTATTATTGAAGTTTACGTTATTGAACCTGAATAACATTTCCATTTCGATAAACACAAAGAATAACTAATTGTTTTGTATATTAATTTATTTACATTTTTTATTCCAAAATAAATAACATCCATTTGCAACAATATTTCGAATTCTGAAGTGTGAATTTATAAATAGATAATACATGCGTTCAAAACTTGTAGAGTTTACATTATTCCTCCATTTGAACTTATATAATGAATTATACTTGAAAAATGTGTAAGCTATTTCAAATTATTTCCGTGGATTACAAGAACGCATAACATGTTTTAAAATGTTTTCTGGATTCGAGCAAAAATAGTTTAAGAAAATAGTAAAATAGCTAGAGATGCAAAAGCAAAATCCACAAAGCAAACCAAATGGCATTTTTTCGGACGAAGTCATCACAAAAATTAGACGGCGGCCTCTTAACCCAATCGGATGTAAACTAATCAACTCTTGATTTGTAACATTTTGGTTGTATTCTGTATTTATGGAAGGTGTTATGAAATAGTATCCGAATTTGTAGTTTATAAAAAGCTCAGCTAGTAGAAGTTAAATTAAAAAGTTCAGTTAAATTTTCGTACAAACAGTTGCGAAATAATACGTTGATTTTTGTTAGACTTTTCTTCGAAATTTATAAAGTGACCAATCCTACAAAGGAATATTACTACGCTAAGAACATTAACTATCCAGTTACGTCCAAGGAGCTACGACGATCACGATTTTATGCTTTGTCAGTCTAAATATTTTAATCGATATTTGCTTACATGTTTTATTAAAATTACTTAAACATAATTAATCCAACGACGTCCTTTACTTGCTTTAATCTGGGGTTTAAGCTAAGGATTGGTGTTTTTAAGGATAGGATAGTAACTAGACTTCTCGCCTTCTGGAATGTTAAAACATGCTATCTTATATCTTATCTATATATAAAAGCTGATGACTTATTTATCTTAAAAAGTCAATAAACTTATTAAAAAATAGAATATTAGTCAGGTTGAATTGCGTTTTTATTCTACACTTCCAACACTTTGTCCATTCAGAGAGAGTGGGGCTTTTAATCGTACAACAAAAACTGCTTAGTCCTAAAAGACTGTTTCGGAAATACTTGTTCAAAATTTAAATTTTCAAAGGTATTGACCAACGTAAATGAGAGGTAAATCAACATCAGATTGAATTCTCACAGGAATGGGCATCAATCACAGATTTAGTTCTAACGCAAGATTTGACCCAAGAGTGTATCCTAATTTTGATTCCCCAATCTCTTCTTCAAAGTCAACTTCTCTCATAAAACTTTTCTTTGACATTAGTCCCATCACATGCTTCAGTCCATTTCGACTTCGAGATGATCCCAATGGGAAATGTCGAGCTGTTAGATCAAACTTCATAACTATGGTAAGTTCTAAGTTCTTAAAAATACATTTTGTTATTTTAAACGTTTTCAAGTTGAAATTGGATGGTAAGTTTAAAAAAACCGACTTTCTGTTTAAAATTTTTAGACCACTTACGTGTTACTGACATTCATGTGTCTATATGTGTATGCTTGGATGTCCATGACGAAGATCAGGAGTGGGTCCAGAATCTCAAATGCAGATGGAAACCGCCTTGTGCTATTTTATTTTAAATTAATTGTGTCACTTGCACAGCTCGTCCGTTCTGGTTTGCGACTTAGTTTGTGGAGCAAACGACATGCTTTTGCACGTCTTCATACTTTCATTCAAAATTCCGTTCTTTGCCATGAACTTCAGCGTTATGTAAATTTTATTTGATAACGTTTTAAAAAAATATTAATTGCCAGCTAAGCTTCTAATTCCCGATTAAATTATTTTTTTTTATTCAGACGATGGCATTATTTCTGGTGATAATCGTATTGCATTTTGGAGCAATCATACCGATGACTTCTGGAGGCTTACCCGTCTCACATTCGAATGGCGATTACTTAGTAAGCCGGTTTAATTGGCTTGTCAGAGTGGGAGGTTTTACGTTATATCGATCTAATAAACAAGGAGCTGTGAATTACACACATTGGTCAGAATTCAGTCGAAATGATATTTTGTACGGTGTTTACGCAGCTGTGGAAAACATCGGGTTTGTCATTTATAAAATTGTTACCATATCTGATGAGCTTTGCAGGATTTTATTAAATTCCATCCAAATGTAGTTTAAATAAAAATTAAAGATTTTTCATCTTATTTTTTTCTAATATGCTTGGATAGGAGACAACTGGATTTCGTTTGTGTATGGTTGATAATTCTGCTATCATTTATCACCTTGTACTCAGCTTGCCATTCATTTGAAAAGCAATTTCAACCATTTGCGGAATACGGCAGGAAGTCAATGTCGCTGTCAACTGCTTCTAACATCAAGAAAGGCTACTTGGAGCTAACAAAGCTCGCAAGTTTGACAAATGATTGTATTCAAAGCTGGGTTTTGGTTTATCTTTGGCTCATGGCTTTCTATCTGTCAGATGGATTCAATACCGTATTCAACGGAGCAAGATGGGAGAAAAATCTGTATGTATGTATACAGGTGCTCGTTAGCATTGTCATTGTAACAATGGCATGTGAAATACCTAGAATGGTAAGAAGGAAAAGTTTGACTCCTGCTTTTAATTTTAAAATTTTGAAAAAAACGTTCAATTTTTTGTTGATTTGCATTTAAGATGGACAAATTCAAAAAATGGCTTTTGGACATACAACGAACGAATCTGTATTCAGAGTCGGAGCTAAATTGGATGTTTGCAAGTCTGGAGAATCAGTCTGTAGGAATTAAACCTGGTGGCATTTTTACTCTTGATTACAAGTTTGTTGGAATTGTAAGCAAGTTTTTAAATGTTCATAAAGAATGTAAATTTAAATTTAGTGTGGACGTTTTAAAGTATCCAAAAATAAAAGTGGAATGACGATTTACTTTTATTTCAGGCGTTGTCCATGTTGCTGACTTATTTTGTCATCATGCTTCAGTCTAGTGGATCTAAATAATGCAAGTATTTTTGGATTTGTAATTGTAAATGCAAAATGTGATGCAATCAGTTTGATGTTGAAGATTCCGGAAAATTTTGTAAATGTTGGCTTTGTTAGTAATTAAACAATAAGAGTATCCAAAGTAAATTGCATTAGATTAAAGCTGCGAAACATTCTTCTGATTCAATTTTTTTTATAAAAATGAGTAGATTTACATCTGATCTAAATTTAAAGGAAATGTTTTAAAATATTACCCTAATAAACATTAAGTTTGGTAAACCCCGAATTGCCCGAATTAATGTTATTCCCAAATTTTTGTATATTACATAATAATAACTGGAAAATTAC
Source organism: Isotoma viridis (assembly GCA_034696425.1). Lineage (NCBI taxonomy): Eukaryota > Metazoa > Arthropoda > Collembola > Entomobryomorpha > Isotomidae > Isotoma > Isotoma viridis. Next base: position 3,458 of record JAQGAA010002853.1, read on the forward strand.
ATAATATTATAACATATGTAACATATGTTAATTCATTTTATGATGCTGCACATTAAAAGGCAAAAGTGCTATGCTATTTTTCATGCTTTCATTTATGAATGACCTTTGACTTTTCAAGAAGGATTATTATGGACAGTCCTATCATCTTCCTCCAAAGAAAGGGATTTTAATCATAGTTTTTAGAAAGTAGAACAATTTGTCAAGTGCGAAAGTTGAGAACAATACAGTTTACCGGTGTGGTGTTGGTGGTATTTCATAGACTAGTTGAGTCATTTGGTGTAGCTTATGGAGAAAACAGTGAAGCTACTGCTATGAGTGCCTATAACCTGGGTTGGAGTGTCAAGGAAGAAGCGGTATTTTGAAATTTCGCAGTGAGAAGTTGAGACGCATTGTTTTTAGTTTTTGAGAACGCGGTTGTTTACTCTTCATTCTTGTTGAATGTGAATGCGTGCAATTTATTAATTTTTTCATCCGGCATTTAACTGCAAATTCATTAAAAGTGCGACTTTTATTTTCAAAAAGATCTCTTGTGTCAAAGGTCAAAGGTAAGTTTACTTTTTAACCTCAATTTATTTCATTTTTATGTGTGATCGTGATGTGTTTTGTGTATTGTGTATTGATTTATTTTGGTGAGTTGACTTATGAACTTTGTTTTAGCAATCTTTATTATCATCAGTTCAAGTTGTAGTTATGCTTTGTGTTGATTAGTGACAGGAAGAAGGGTGAATTGGAATGGCATTTTTAGCAGTTGGCAGTCAGTCCGCAGTCAGTTCATAGTTGACACAGACACAGTCAGTGAACAGTGCAGTTGTGAGTTGACAGAGCTCTTTCCTTTATTTAATCTTGTGAATTCAGAATTGTTGACTTGCTTGAAGGCTTGAACTGTCAACTTTTAACTGCAAACTGTTGACTGTCAACTGTGAACAGATTACAGATTAATACTGAATACAAATTCAACATTATGCATGAATTAAGTACCAATTACTTTTTAATTCCTTTGTTGTTTGTCTGTCATCTGTGGTCTGTATATATTATGCCACCGGCCATCACTCACTGTGCACTATCAATTATCAATTCACAATTGCAATGATGCTTCCATATAATTAATATGTAATGTAATATGTATCATCATTTCATCATTTCACATTTATGATTTATTCAACATTCATTTCTCAGTTCACTTTACATTACAGTTGACAGTTAATGTATAGTCAGTCAGTGCAGTAAAAGCCGAATGAGATCAAAGCTTTATTTTCCATTACGGACATAAATCAGTTGCATCTCCAATGTGCAATGCTGCACTTCACATGCATAGATTGTCAAATACAGTATTATATTTTATATAGTGTTTATAGATCATTCTTGTGTACTGAATTTGATATTTTTGAAACTTACTTCATACTTGTGACTTAATTTATGTTGTTTTAGAGTCTTGAGTGAGCTCAGTGCAGTGTCAGTGTTGGGGAGGTTAAGGGTCAAGGATCACCACACCGCCAGTGAAAAGTGACCGGAGTACTACTGAAAACACCGAAATTCATTCAAAATACAAAATACTATAGAAAGTTGAGCGTATATTAAGCACACTTTACATTGTCCACTTAACGTTAAGTGTTTTAAGTAGTTAATTTCAATTTGTGGTGTTTGTCCTTCCTTGTGAAAAAGGTCAAAGATTAAAAAGTCATAATATTACATTGAGAAGATTTTATTATAAAAATGACTCAGCCAGCTCACCATTATGTGGTTACTGCCCATAAACCTACTGCAGTCACTGCTTGTGTCACAGGTTAGTTAGTTCTAAATTAAGAATTTCATTTTGAACAAGTTCCACGTTTTAAAAAGCTGACTCTAATTTCGAACAAAGTTTGAATACTTATTACATTTTGTATTTATAGGAAACTTCACGTCTTCCAAACACATTAATTTAATTCTTGCAAAGAATACCCGACTCGAGTTATACCTTGTGACACCCGAGGGTCTCCGACCTCTCAAAGAAATTGGAATTTATGGCAAAATCGCTGTTTTAAAACTTTTTAGACATCCGGTAAGATTCAAAGTCAATTTCACACACTTGCTAAAAAAATGTAATAAGTTTAAAAAAATAATTAACATTTTTTTCCAATAGGGCGACACTCGAGACATGCTTTTTGTCGTAACAGCAAGATACAATGCAATGATCTTGGAATGTCAAGGAGAAGGAGAAAATATGGAAATAGTTACTGTGGCCCATGGGAATGTCGGAGATAGAATTGGCAAACCTGCGGAAACGGGTATTATCGGAATTATCGATCCTGAAGCTCGTGTCATCGGTCTCAAGTTGTATGAAGGGCTTATTAAAATCATCCCTTTGGAAAAGGGCAATGGGGAACTACGGGCTAGCAACATTAGGTATATATTTATTATTCAGAATATTATACAACTCAGCAGTAATAATTGATTGTGCTCTCGAGTCCAAGGCTTTTTTAAACAATTATCTCCTCTTTTTTGTTAGACTTGAAGAAACTTTGATTCAAGACATTGAATTTTTGTACGGCTGTACCAATCCCACTATTGTAATTATTCATGAAGATGCTAGTGGACGACATGTCAGAGCTAAAGAGATCTCATTGAAAGACAAAGAAATTCTTAAGGTAAAACTATCTGTTATTATAATGGTTTGAGGGATCAGGATTTCCTTTAACTCTTTCATTCAATTACAGTCCCCGTGGAAGCAAGAAAATGTAGAAAGTCACTCGTCAATGGTAATCCCAGTGCCTCAACCACTCGGAGGAGTTGTCATCATCGGTCAAGAGTCTATTTTGTATCATAATGGTTCTAGTTACCACGCTGCTTCTCCACCTGCGATGAAGGTAACTTTTCATTAAGTGTCAATGTCAACATCAGTAGTAGTAATAGTTTTTAAGGTTTAAAATGTTTCGTTTCAAATTGCAGCAAAGCACAATAATGTGTTATGCGAGGGTTGACCCAAATGGACTGAGATATTTACTGGGCGACCTGGTTGGACATCTCTTCATGCTGTTTTTGGAAAGTGAAGAGTCTCCTGATGGACCACCCGTTGTTAAAGGCATCAAGTTTGAAGTACTTGGTAAGTAATGACGATACGATAAGCATATCTTTGTTGGTAGTATTGAATGAAAGTGATTAAAGTTTTAAATCGATTTTCAGGAGTGATCAGTACCCCAGAATGCATAACTTATTTAGACAATGGCGTCGTATTCGTTGGATCTCGTTTGGGTGACTCTCAGTTAGTGAGATTGAACACCAAATCTGATGGAGATGGTAGCTACGTTTCATTAATGGAAACATTTACAAATCTAGCACCCATTATGGATATGGTTGTAGTTGATATGGACAAGCAAGGACAAGGGCAACTGATAACATGCTCGGGTAAATGTTTCCTCCTTCTTCTAAACATATAAAGTTAAAGATTTGAACTTTTGGCTAACTTTGATTTTAATTTGTATTACAGGAGGATATAAAGAAGGTTCTCTAAGAATAATCCGAAACGGAATTGGAATTCAAGAACATGCTGCCATTGAATTTAGTGGAATTAAAGGATTATGGTCACTTAAAGTTGGTGGCGAATCTTTAGATAACATGCTGGTCGTTTCTTGCATTGGAGACACGAGGTAAATCTTCAGTTTACTACTTAGTAGTGCTTAGTTGCCTATGAATTCGATCCATTGATTTATTGTTTTTCGTCAGGTTTTTGTACTTCCGGGGAGAGGAAGTGGAAGAAATGGATCTTGAAAAAGGATTCACTCAGGAAAGTCAAACACTGTGGGCTTCTAATGTGTGCATGGGACAGATGGTTCAAGTTACAGCTCAGTCTGTTCGATTAGTTGATTCTGTATCAAAAGCTCTTCTTATGTAAGTCGTATATCATGAACTAAGATAGATTTTTGTGTTTAAATCTGCAAGTTTAAGACAATGTTTGAATTTGTACGTACTGTTTATAGTGAATGGAAAACCCAATCAGGAAAAGGGATCAGTGTTGTCGCTGGTAATAGTTCTCAAATTGTGTGTGCTGCCGGCTTAGAATTGTATTATTTGGAAATCGGGAAGGGAACTCTCACACTCCTGGGGTAAAGCTCTGCATAGTTTATTCATGTTTAATTTATTTTACGACAGTGTAGTGGGAATATATTTATACACCATAAAACAAAATCGATTGTAACTTTCTTAATTGTTTCTTTTAGTGATAAAATGATGGAAAATGAAGTAGCCTGCTTGGATATAACTCCACTAGGAACTGGCAAAGCACACTTTGTTGCAGTTGGTCTTTGGACTGATGTTTCAGCTCTGATCTTAAGAGTTCCTGACCTCGAAGTTGTAACTAAAGAACCTATGAAAGGAGGTAAGTGTGTATAATTTCTTCGGTTGTGCTTTCTAGTGTGAATGTGTGTGTAAATAGAAGTATTAATTCAATTTCTTTTGTTTCCTTTCAGAAATTATACCTAGATCCATTCTATTGGCTTCATTTGATGACAACTGCTACCTAATGTGTGCACTTGGTGATGGCTCACTCTTCTACTTCTCACTGAATCCTATTACAGGGGCTCTCTCGGATACAAAAAGGGTAAAAAGCTCAATATTGTAGTTTTGGAATTCCATTGTGTCCACGGAATAAAATAAAATAATATTGATTCTCTTGTGACTTTAGGTAACACTCGGAACTCAACCAACAGTTCTGAAGTTTTTCAAAAGTCAGTCAACTTCAAGCGTATTTGCTTGCTCAGACCGACCCACAGTGATTTACTGGTCGAATCACAAACTTGTATTTTCGAATGTAAACTTACGCGAGGTTTCTCACATGTGTCCTCTAAATTCCTCTGCTTATCCGGATAGTTTAGCATTGGCTACAGAGTCTTCCTTGACGATTGGAACGATTGATGAAATTCAAAAGTTACACATTAGAACTGTTCCTTTAGGAGAAACACCGAGACGAATTGCTTATCAGGAGTCATCTCAGGTACTTATCAACAACTTTTATATTAAAACAGGGGAAAAGTAATGCGAAAAAGTTTAAAATTAATTTTTGTTTGGTTGTTTAGACATTTGGTGTGATCACAATGCGGGTAGATGTTATGGATAATTCGGAAGTGAACAATAAGACAAAAAGCGCAAGCACAGTTGCTGCAAGGTAAGTAATTGAATTCATTGAATTGATAACTGTGTGTTTAATTAGCTTACGGTTTTGAATTTGTTTTTAAATTCTGCTTTGTTTTTATTCAACAGCGTGAGTTGTTCTTCATCAATTGGGACATTAATCCGACCCTCTGCGTCTGGACCTTCCTCAGCATCAGTTCCCAGCACACCATTAGAATACGGGCAGGATATTGAAGTTCATAATTTGCTTATTGTAGATCAACACACGTTTGAAGGTAAGTTTGTGCAATTTAGGTTATTTAACGTATTTCTCGAACTGGAACCCCTAGGGCTGTAATGAAAGTTGTTTAATGTTGTTTTTTTTATATAAACTTGTTTTCAATAGTTATCCATGCACATCAATTCATGCAAAACGAGTATGCGATGTGTATTGTCTCCTGCAAATTGGGCGACGACCCAGCGCAGTATTACGTTGTCGGAACGGCGGCAGTCGTACCAGATGAAAGTGAACCGAAATCAGGTCGAATTGTAATTTTCCAATATGTTGATGGAAAACTTCAACAAGTTGCTGAAAAGGAAGTTCGAGGAGCTTGCTACTGTTTGGCTGGATTTAATGGAAAAATTTTAGCTGGAATTAACAGCACTGTTCGACTTTTTGAATGGACCTCAGAAAAAGAATTGCGTGTGGAATGTTCTTACTTTAATTCTATTCTCTCACTTTTCCTTAAGTGTAAAGCGGATTTTATTCTTGTTGGGGATTTAATGAGATCCATGACCTTACTTCAGTACAAAAGTATGGAAGGAACTTTTGAAGAAGTAAGGAGATTTTTTGGTGATTTATATTTTACGGTGCTGGGTTTTTATTTGTATTGTAATGCATAATTCTGATTTATTAATTTAGATTGCAAGGGACTACAGTCCTAATTGGATGACGGCGATTGAAATAGTGGATGATGATACTTTCCTTGGCTCAGATAACGCTTTTAATTTATTTGTCTGCACTAAAGATGGGTAAGAATAGAGTTTTATTGTGTTTTATTATCCTTTTTGAAAGTAATTAGTTTGTTTGGGATCATTTTCAACTTCTCCATGTTGACACGTGATTTTTGATTTGTACATAGAAGTAGTAGTAGAATGTGGAAATAGATATTTCATTAACACATGAACTAATTTAATAAATTGATTTTGAATGTAATTTCAGTGGAGCTGCAACAGACGAAGAGCGATGTCAGATGTTAGATTCGGGTAGAATTTATTTGGGAGATATGATCAACACAGTGAGACACGGGTCTTTGGTGAGACAGCATCTTGGTGATAGTAGTGTTCCTACTACAGGGAGTATTTTATTCGGTACTATCAGTGGTAGTGTAGGTAAGTAAAACTCTTACTATATGAATGTTACCCGGGATTATTCCAGGCTATTTTTTGTCCATACTTAATCTTGAGTAAAATTATTTTCATTGTTTTCAAAGGTTTGGTTACACAAATTCCTGGGAAATTTTACGACTTTCTCCTGGACCTTCAAGAGAGACTGACTAAAGTAATCAAACCAGTTGGGAAAATAGATCACGGATATTGGCGAAGTTTCTACAACGATCGAAAACAAGAACCTTGTGAAGGATTTATTGACGGGGATCTTATCGAAAGCTTCTTGGATCTTCCTCGAGATCATATGAAAGACGTTGTGAATGGCTTACAAGTAAGGAAAAACAGTGACTTTACCTTTTATTCTTATTTTTAAAAAAACCGTTACTTTGCTAACATACTATTCATATATCATTTTTTTAGATCGATCCTCAAGACAGTGGAATGAAACAACAAGCAACAGTAGATGATATTATCAAAATTGTTGAAGATTTAACCCGAATTCACTAAATTACTTTGTTTGATTACCTCTTACTCGATCCTTTGTGTGATTTCTTAGAGTGCTTAGGTTTAAAATTAATTTCTGTGTATGTGAGTGAATTCAGAGTGAAATGAGTGAATGAGATGAAAATCATGTTTTAATAGAAATCCGGTATACAGAGAACAGATAAGTAATTAAAGATAAAATAGATTTTTTTCGATATATTTTGTTGTTCTGCTGTTTTTAATTATTAGTCCTCTCTTCGCAAACTTAGTTACAGTGGTCAGTTGGACTTTTTACCGTATTCATGTATCTTTTTTCAGCAGTAAAATTTTATTGTTGTTCAAAAACAATTATAAGTGTAAAGACTAATAAGGTATTTTCGAAGACACTGACTCCATATCAATGTCACTCTCTTTCTTTGTAAATCGGACCAGGTGGGTTAGTTCAGGTGTAGAGATTATTTCAGTATACAGTCGATCCCAAGTCCAGTACTCATCGTTCTGTAATTAGTGGTTTTAATTGTTTATTACTAAAATAATAAATTTTAATTTAAACAATGAAGATTTGAAATGTAAAAGATGACATACTTCCGTAAGCTCTTTTTCGGGAACGAGATATCTGCACAGTTTTCTGAGGTTGACTCCATCCACAACCGAAAAGGGTTTGCTTGACAAAAGCTCCGCGTCCAGCTCTTTCAGACTCGTCATTTTTTGTACTTCATATCTGCATAGAGTATAAAAAGTGGTGTTAATTTTCTACAATAAACATTTCTATGCAGCAAGTAGTAAGTGCTATTCCAAAATCAAAGCCATACGCTGGGGCAGAGGCAACAGTCATGGTCAAATCTTCCTCTCGAACATCATCAAGATCAGGGATAAACTCCAAGGCTTCGTCTAAAGTCAACAATTAACATTTTAATAGCTGGAATCTCTATATAGTAAAGTTTCTCATAAATGATTCTTTTGTATACCTTGTACACTGCTGAGACGATTTCCCCTACTGCCAGTCATAGGCCGAACATTATTAAATCCAGCTGAATCCCAAGTGCCATTACCCTGTCTGTTCTTTTTAGCAGATGCAGGCGGTCCTCGCTATAATAACAGCAGTTAAGATAAGACTTTATACAAACAAGCAAACAAGACAAACGTCATAGCCTAAATTCTTCAAAGCTTGGTTAAATAAAAAACATACGGAGTTTCGAGCACTATCCAAACGACCAGTTTTGGGTCGATTGAAAGAAAAAGTAAATGCAGCAGATTCAGGCCGATAGGAAGCAAGAGTTGTTACTTCACCATCATTATCAGACAAACTACTACCACTTGGACTTTGACCTCGCATCGCTCCAGCTCCTGTTGGAGGTCGAACTGGTCCTCTAGTCATACCCGTACCGATTCGATGACTTGTTGTTGGACGATGCTTTAGAAATTAAAATTAACTAATTATTCCCACTAATAATTATATATTTC
>JAQGAA010002854.1:0-11876 GCA_034696425.1 Isotoma viridis
ACCTGTCTGACTGGTCTGGCTCAAAATTTCGGTTCATTTCGGATTTCTCCGCATTTTCCTGCGTGTACGAAGAAACCAAATAAAAGATTTCTATTTCATCTACGTTAGCTCGTGTGTTTTGATCCTACAAAGTCCTCTGTTATCTGACCTGAATCTCCGACTCTGAGAAATGGTCTATATACGTAAAAGTAGGGATGTTGATTTTTTGTTTGTATACGTAATATAGGCATTACTCTATCAAGCTTTCATTGTTTACCCATATCTACTATCTGCAACTTTATCCTCATTGCAGTATTTTGATACTTTTTGGAGAGTCTAGATTCTTATAGCTATATCTGTACATTTATACATGTAATAGTCATCGGGTTCAATTATTATTATTATTACGGTTAAAGAAAGGTAGAAATAATTTTTTGTTACAAAAAAGATCCAGTTGGGGCCAAAGTCCTAATTCTTTTTCAAAGTAATTTCGACAAAGACCCAAACTAATTACCTCTTTTTTATCCTATTAACTCGAACAGTAGACATTCAAATGAACTTCCGAGTATCACTTGGCACTTTCTTATATCCTAGCCAGCATAGGAAGTGTTATATAACATCCAATAGTTTATTTTGTCAACCGTATATGTGTAAATAGGTTGGTTATGTAAAAATGCATGTGATAATGACGGCAAGTATTAAGTATAAGTACTTTTTTTCTATAACGAGCTAACTAATATTATCTTACAGTAAATACCATCACACATACTAAAACTGTTTAATCCTTTAGATATTATTAACTTTTAGGATAGTAAAACTAACTAAACCCTAAAGCCTACAACAAAGCCAATGCTTCCTGTGATTTGTTATGCTTCTTTTTATAAACCTAATATTTATGCATAACACTCCCGTCTGAGCATGATGATGATGATGATAGAAATACAAATAAAAAATGAAGAATTAGAGAACCTGACGTGTAGTAGTAGTAAATTTGTAGTGGTTTGTGTATTCCCGTTTACAGACAATCCTATTATTCCTTCAGTGTATCAGTATAAAGTATATGATACACAAGATTAAATGAAGCTCTTCCTGTTTAAAAATTGTTAACTGCAGTGTTGTATTGTATGATCAAATGTAAAAGCATCCACTATTTTTGGCTTGGGGTTTTACAGCTGCAAAGTCCGTTTTTTTCTCAGATTTTACCAACTTTTAGTTTAAGAAGCTACCTTCGATTTGTCCATCATTTACTACTCACCGTTACATATTGTATTGTATTCAATTGATATCAGTTGTATCATGGTTTATGGCTTTTGTTCATTCTGAACTTTTGTAGAAATTGTAAAAGCAATATAACACACCCTACAAAAGTAGTTCGATGGTCGTCGTGATAACTTCTTGGGAGTACATTGTCTAAAGTTTGTTTTGTTAAAAGATCATAAAAGGTATCCGCTTTTAATACAAAATATACACACAAAATACTTGCAGATGGAAAACTGTTGATGTGTTAAAGTTGAAGATCTTGATCTCATTTTTATGTTCTTGTTAGTTACTACTGTTGATGATGAGCTGATAATTTATTACTTAAGTCTATAATCATAAATATATCGAGAGAGATAGAATAGGAGGGTTGGTGGCAATAATGGTACAGGTGGTGGTGTGCCATAGTGTGGCTTATTGACTTAATTGCATCCAAATGCTATAACTTGCTTTTTGTCCCAAAAGAATAATGAAACTTGTTTTCATTCAGTAACACGAGTAGTGTAAATATATTTCATACTTTCGATACATCATCATCTCTCAAGAGTCTTTGTTTTACTTGAAAACCAGCCACTTCTGCTTAATTTTGGTCGTTGTTTCTTATCCTTGTAAAAAAGCCAAGGCCTAAAAAGTAATATAGCTTATCTATGCTGATGAATTGTATATTTAGGAGTTTAGTGAGTACATTAGAACAGTTACAGAGAATAGAAAAGGGTTCAAAATAACAATAAAAATTCATGGCTTGCAACATTATTTAGATGTGTAGCTGCATAGTAAGTAGGTTCTACTTTTTTATTTCATCTCACAGCTTAAATATAGCATGAGTGACATGAGCTTCTACAAATCCTTGAAGAATTCTGAAAAGTCTATCGGAATATTGAATATATAAAATGGTATTCATTCAATTACGTTATGTCTGTGTATGAAGCTGCAGATAGTTTTATAAGTATGTAAATACACTTCAATATTTTGTATGCAGTTGTCCCTAAAACTCAAAATGAGGCGAACGACACGTGTAGAAAGTAGATCAGTTTTTGTAAACAAACTAAGCGTGTGCCAGAAGGTCCTATATAGTATCTGCACTAATAGTAGAATCAGTCCTTATGATCAAAATATTCATTAATCACGATACCACACGGCAATGCAAGGGCAGACGACTACCTTTTTCAAGAGATTCGGACTTATTAAAAATAAGGGATATATGGGTATAATTACAAGTATAGTTTGTCTACTAGGAACTAATTATTTCGAGAAACCTGTTGATAATTTCTGCAAAATAGTAAAGGAATTTGCCAAATGTGGTTTGCGGTTTTTGTTTACATAATATTTCATACTAATTTCCAAAGTATGGATGTTTCCTTTGTTTACAAACGATTTTCGAAGAACAGCAAAACATATTGCTGGGGTTAGAAAATTTAGAATACACTTTTGGCTATACATTTTGCTATCTTGGGGTAACGAAAAACCTACATAATATTTTCAATATTAAAAAATTAGCCTAAAATTACTTCTCAAGCACTTATGCACACATGATGTTACAATTTTAAGTTTTTGTAATTTTTTAGCATTTACATTTAAAACGGATACGGATTGCGTGATAATTTTGACTTGTTATGCCTCGATTCGGGTCTGAATTTATCTGGGTTGGCGTATGTTACTATTGTATGCAAGGAAAAACGATTTTTTATTTCAAATGTATTCTTCCTGTCCAAATTTATAAAATTTATACACACAGCTGTATCATACGAATAGTATCTTTGTATTTTATTCCCATTAAAATTCACGTAAAGTGTGTACAAGTAGCATATGGAAAATTATAGCCTATTATACTGCCAACGCACCACCAACCAACAGTTGAAGTGGAGTTGTCTGGATAAAAAGTGCTTTGTTAAAAAGTAAAGCAAAATAAAGTGTACATCGAGAATTGTTAAGTATAAAAGGTAAACCATCATCATCTTCATCACTACAGTAAACAATAATGATACACTCTACTTTTCGTATTTCACTTTCCACACCACCTTTTATTTAGTTTGGTTGGTTAATAATACAAAACATGTAACAATAACATCACTGTATTGTTTATTACGTTCATTTTTCCTCATCTGGAAGAAATAATAAGGATAATGAGCTTATTGTTCAAGGCAACCCTTAAAATGCCGAGGAAAAACTAGGTGTACCTTAAATGAACAAAAATATAATACAGTTTACTTAATCGAACACAAAAATTTTAATAATGATTTTACCTTTACCCTTAATATTATATAATACTAAATAGGATTATTAGTACGGTTGGTTATGGTTTTGGTATTTTTGCCCAAAGCTATGATAATGTAAAGAATTGCAGATGCGAGTTAGGTATTTTCAAAAGAAGCCGTTTTTTATACCTGAGCAAGGGACTCTCACAAGTTCTTTGTTTGGATTATTCTCATCCTGTAATAGTAAATAATATATAAAAAAAGGTATAATGCAATAGGTAACAAGCTACCTGTCTGAGAAAGTTCATAGTTTCGTTGTTGCTGAAGGCCATTTATAGACGGTTTTATAAACCTTTGAGGAAAATAGATAAATACTAGTTTAGTTAGTATGTAGTTAGTGCATGAACCAAGGTAAAAAAGGGACCGTGCCTTTTTCTTCAAGAAATTAAATGTGATCACATGAACTTTCCTTTGTGTAAAAGGTACGCTTTAAAAAAGGGAATTTTATAAGATTTCCCTCTCACATTCAGTTGAACAATGCTTTACCTAACTTTAACAGAAACAAAACATGTCCTTGGATAAAGACGCCAATCACTTGTCCAATACCAAGCTAAACGTACAAATATTTCTTCGACCCCCACGCATGCATCGGTAGCTTTTGAACAAATGTCGTAATCGGAAGTAAAAATATCATTGCCTTAAAAAAGCAATTAAAACAATAGAGCTTCAGTTCAATCATAAACTTATTATTCATTTTAGCTTTTAAAACTAATTTTAATTTCCTTTCGTAACAAAATGTAAAAAAGTAAAAGCATTATTATTGTTCTTTTGTTCCATGGAAGATTTTAAACAACTACGACATGTTTCCACATGGAATTTTTCGCCCTTTTAAAAAAATGGGTATACATACGCTTACACATTTTTGTAAACGTTTCGCTTGGCGTTACGTGGCATAAGATGCTCTCCGAAATGTGAAGCAACAGCTACATATTATATGCATTCAGCAGCGCATCTGCTCTTTAAGAATAAGAATACCCTCCTCCTCTTTATACTTTTACCTTTTACCCATGTCTGTCCTGTCTGGGTTTTTGAATAGGGTATAACGATAATATTAAGAGGTTCTTAAGAAAAGAGTTTGTTCCTATACTTTAATCTTAAAGGCAGCTGTTGCGTCTTGTAAAATAAGTTTAAGTAGCTTTTGCCTCTAGGAACATATAAGATTATAATGGTTACATAAAAATAATAAATACTGAAAAATTAAAGTATAAAAACAAGAATACCAAGTATCATCTCTTCAGTATATTAGTCTATATGTGAATGTTTATTGTTGATGTTGGTTCTTTCATGACTGAGTCTGTAGACTTATCTCTGGCCTATACACTAAGTTTTTTTAGCTTGGTTTTGTTGGCTTGCCTAGCACTTCTTCTCCGGGGGATCAACCCAAGCCAGTTTTTCTTAATGGACAATTTCCATATTACTGGCGCAGTTTCTACTTGTGTTTGTATACATTCGAGAGTATTATTGAGGTGGATGGAAATGCTTAATAGTAAATTCAAGTTGTATGGGCTTTAGTTAGTTTGGGTTATAGTAAAATGTTGTAGTAAAGTAACGAATGGATAATAATATTATTGTAGTATGTAGTAGTAGCAGTATACTCATTGTACAATACAAAATAGGGCGAAAAAGTGGTAAGTTAACCCCTGGGGACGGCTTGGGTTAGCTTGGGAGTTAGCATTTGGATTGCTTGGGTTGCGTCAGATGTAATCAAAATTATGCATCAGGATCATAACATTAACCATTACCTTGCTGAACCTCGAAGCGAAAACACAACTCGCTCTTCTGCTAGTGATAAGTGCAAAATTGTGGTCTCATAATATTTACAGACACAAAAACTCATACAAAAAGTAACCTGTACAACTCTCTGTACTACTCGCACCATAAAAGACCTTTCTTAGAATAAAAGGATAACTTTGGGATAAAAACAAAATAAGTTATAAGCTACAAAAGCTTTTACACGATAAATCTTCTAAATACATATTATAAAAAAATCTTCTAAAGATTACTCATCCTTTGTTGATCATTTTCAATTGGGTGACTCTGTGTTCCAAGTATTGTTTTGGAATACTTTTTTGCAATTTATAAAATAACTTATAAAAAGTGTGTGAATCACTATTTAATAATCATTATATACTTGTTGGATTTTTAATAACAAGCCAAAAACGGAAAAAGTTTTAACGAGTTATAATAATATAAAGTATCCGTTAACTTAAAGAGTTTAATTGGATTTGAGGATAAATTATTGGATCTTTTTCGTAATGTAAGTTTCATTTTTGAAATATAAAAGGTTCTTATATAATACTTTGTAATTTTAAGTGTAAATAGTTTAGCAAGTTAGAGTACATATTTAGATAGTTAAAAAAGTTAGTTAGTCATTATCATGATCAAGGTTAAATGCAAAACGTACTTTGTAGAAGGTCATTTAGTTGTTAAGCTGACTTTTTAGTTGCAATTTTTACTTTTATGTAACATTTAAAAAATTAAATTTATTCCTGGTTTTTGCACACGACTAGCGACTTCTTGAATACTTAGAGTTAGTTAACAACTTTCGGTATTGTTTGTCGATTTTATCTTAATCTTTTCTCAGCTATTTCCACTTCTTTCTCAATACTCCTGTTTCTGTAATTAATTCTGTTTCATTATACCCACTGGAATACTTTCATGGGAAAGTGAGAATAAACTTTATTCACTTGGTTTAGTAAAATTGTTGCATATGTATTATGGGAATGAGAAACTATTGGCAAATTATCTTTCTAAGATCAATTTTGCTATTTACCATGTTTGTATTAAAATTTTCACGCAGTTGTATTTTTGAGGTAAAAAGGTTCATATTTTTCTCCTATCTTTGAAAGTTAAACTTGGCCTTGTCTATAGGGTCTTTTTCGCGTGTGTGTTTACTTTAATTTTATTACGACTTTTATACTGCACCTTGGCATTTAGGTACATTATTAAGTTTTACTCCTCATATAAAAACCAACAGACAATGTATCAACAATGCATAGCAGTAGGTACAATATTTAATTGCATCCCTTCTGCAATTTTGCCTTCGCAATTTTTTAGTCTTTAGGGATGTTCTGTTTGGCTGAGTTGGTTGAGTTGAGGTGTGTTTTTGTTCTGTTGAATAAAAACTAACCTTACTTATATGCATACCTTTAACATACACAATAGGAACTTTGCTACTTTATCCTTGCCTGTAATAATAATAATATTGCAGCAATATGGACTTGGGATGAATTAAAATAAAATGTAATACAGGAAGTGACCGTGCTAAAGGTTACTAGCAGGAAATGTTTGTATACATTGAGTTTTTTTCTGACTCATGAATATTTTTGCTCACAGTTTATCTTTAATGTGTAGACGGTTCTTTTTTTTTATCTATTTTTTGTATTCTATTTCTTGTAAAAATTTGGTATAATTGGGAAAATATAATCGTGAGAACCTATTTTTGGTTAATTTATTATTATATTATGCATTTATTATTTTCTCACTCTTTTACACAACCAGAAGTTTTTTGTTCTTTGAAAACCCCTTTTAAAATTAGAAAAAAACATATGAAAAAGATTTGTTGAAGTCTCACAATAATATGGAACATTATTTTATTTTCTGTTGATATCATATTTCCTGAAATAAGAAATAATACTGCTTTGGTTTTTAAACCGTGATTTTAGTCAGACAGCTTGATTTTCACGCTCGATAAATTTTAAATCCCCTTATGTTTATTCTTACTACTCCTTGCTTGTTTCCTTATTTTCATTCATTCATCAGGTTCCCTTTCATCATCATGATCATGACCAGATTGGAACTTTTAAACGGACATCGTTATTGTATAATATAATGCTATCTTCTTTGATTAAAAAAGGCCCATTGGTCGTTAGGACTTTTGGTGACTTAAAGCTTGTATGTTGTACCTATTTCTAAGGACTTTAACCGACCTTTTTCTTAAAGTGTTAGGGGTTTTTAAAGGAACGTGCCTGAGAAGAGCAGATGTTACCACATTTCTTATTGTATTGTTGTTAGATCATCATACTTTTGCTAACGATCAGGCTGCATAAATTGGGAAATCGAATGGGCAACGTAATATTATTATTATTATTTATTATTAAGTATTTATTTAGGTACGTAGTTGGGCACGAAGGAAAGTTTTTATAAATAGCATATGCAGTTGCATGATGAGTACATGTGCAACAGTTCAAAGAGCCAGGTTGTGAATAGAAATAGTAGGTTAGTAATACCTGTCTTGACAATGATTATATTTTTATATTCTTTTATTTACAAATTATAGAAACGGAAAAGGAGAACTTGAGCAACAGACGGAAGACGTTAAGTCTAAAACCCAGTCTGGATTTTCGTGTTACTCAACACCAAAAAAGAATAAAAAAAGCCTCCCGGCTTGTACTACAATTATAATTTGAATTGAAACCTGGACGAGGGAAAGGAAGAAATCTTTTAACAAAAAGAAAAGGGTCCTTTTGAGAAGGGAAAAAAATCTCGAATTGAGATCAAGAACAAAAAATCTCATCTTTTATTCTGGAGCAAAAGATGCCAGGGAAGCAAAACCCTGAATTCTTTCCATTGAACATGATGAATAACATGAACGGATACTACGGAGATGTTAACCCAATCTTGATCCCACACCGACACCATGGGAAATTTGATGCTAGTACTGTAGTTCATCAAGGAAGCCCAATCGCAATGGCTCTTCACAATAGCCCAGTTAATGCGGCTACACTAATGTCGGACAGCATAATGTCTGAGTATATCAATGTAAATAATGGATTGCCCCCAGTGAATAGTGAAGATGAGGAAGAGTATGATGATGACATTGTGTCCCAATCAGGGTCAGAGTCTGTTTCTGTACAGGGGTCAGACTTGGATCTGGATGTGGAAGTTGGGGATGATGTAGACTCTCTTGTGTTGAATATTAGAGATAAATTAAGAATGGCAGCTCCCCAATTTAACATTCATCATCATCACGATGGCAGTCACTCGGCTGGTGAATACTGGACCGAATCCCCTAGTGCCACAAGTACCCCTAATTCAATTCATAGTACTACTAGCAATAATGACAATGATGTGCTAATCCTTCCTCAACAACGTTCCTCTTCATCAACAACAAATGCAGGCAGTAGTAATAGCTGCACTGGTAGTAGTATTCATCAAAAGAAACGAAGGGGTTTTAACAACAGATCTTCCAATCTCCATTCCTGGAGACATTCTCATCCGACTAATGGAAATAATAGCTATTACAGACAATTTCATGCAAATCAACCTGGAAGTATAACAAAGTCTAAGAAGACACCTACTTTCCATCAAAGCCACTGGTGGTCATCACGGTCTTTTAGCGATCTTTCTAAGCAAGCCAGACCTAAGGATGCTTATTTACTCCTTCAAGAACTTATCCAGTCAGGTACTCTTATCCAAGAAGCTGTTCGTCGTCTCAATAGGAAATGCTTAACTTCAACCAATGGAAGTACAATTAGTAATAATAATAGTAGTAGTAAAAACCAGGATCCTATTACCCCAAGTAATTCTGCTGCTAGTTTAGTCGTTTCGTCAGCTACATTTAGTTATATGGATGAGGATGCGGAAAACACATTTACATCCCATCACCACCCCCTCCAGCTTTCTGCTCCTTGTAATTAATTACGAACTCTTATTATTATTATTATTATTTAAATTACTTTACATTACATAAATGTCCTGGAGGCAGTTGTACTTGTATATTAAACAAATTTCGAAGGATCTCTGTCACTATTAATCGTTTAAGTGTTAATTATTATCATTATTATTAACAAGTTAAGATGCGAAAGTCAATGCAGTCGTTATTACCGCTATATAACTAAATACTATAAATAATTGTTAAAATCAAGAAAACTTCTTGAGTTTGTATGTACTATTATGTTCAAAAGACACCTTTAGTAAAAAATCGTATCAATTTTACGAAATATGAAAGAAAAAAACCTGAACTTGTTTTCATCTCATTATTCCGCATAACTCAACCACTTGGAGAGACTCTTACAATGATTTTTAAAACGCTTGTAAAATTCATATTCATTCCCAGATTTCTGTTTTAGAGTGTAAGTTGCATTCACAGGGGTTTTTTAAAATCTTTTCATAAACAAGGCTAGTTATCTCCAAAATCCTAGAATACATTTTGAGATTCGTTTTTTCTCCTTCTGTTTCTAATATTCATACAAAAAAAGTTGGAGACAGGGAACTCAATATTTTGTCCCCCCACATGGTAAACAGAATGTTTAACGATAGCAGTTTAGTCAGTTATAAGATAAATTGAACCACAACAGGAAAGCCAACTGATATTAGATTGGTACATATATAAGTATTAATTTTATCTCGATTGACACAGGAGATGCCCCGTTTAAGAATTTTTCTCATAACCCTAAAATCCTTGTGCTGAACTTTATCCTACTCGTATTTAAAAACAAAATAAAACAGTCATTCATAAAAGCCACAATCTTCTCAATAGAAGTCAATTTAATCCTTTGTATGGGGGAAAAGATTATTTCTTACTTAAGTAAAAGGACACCAGCAAAGCAGCCACCACCAGTTAACCCAGATTTAGATTTTTTTAATCTTTCAGGCTCGTTGTTTGTTCTGTTATACTTGATACAGTTAAAAGAAATCAGTCCCTTCACGTGGGTTCTGTCTGTTTACTGGATGATGATAAGCTTATCTTAAACTTCATACGACTACATTCATAATTCATAATTAATTCTGTATATTTCATCTTCCTCCAAAGTGTAACAGTCCAAACATTTACGTTTTTAAAAATATAATCATCCCTGCTGCTTTTTATCGTTACAAGTTTTACTAGCATCAAGTGTAGCCCCTTTCATTTCAATACTGATAAAAAGGAAACTTCTGTGAAACAGCTTTATGGATCTTAAAAGGGTTTTTCAGTTTTTCTAATTGTACCAGGTCAGAGGAAAAAAAGATTGACACGATGACACGAAATGGAAATTTAAACCACTGCCAAACATCACGATATATATACATTACGATGAATGAATCTTACACAATATTGCCCTAAAGAAAAATTTAATTAGATGATATGATGAACCATAAATTTTACTCCGTTAATTTTAAAGGCTGCATCTGCGACGATAAATTTGAGGATAATCATAATGTCATCCTTCAAGGCTAACTTTTACTGATATAATATTAGTTACATCCAGAAATTCATATCACAACGAAAAATTTCAATTAAGACAGAATATGCAATGAAACATTATTTCAACAGACAGACAGGCACAGTACAAATACTATTATTATATTTCATTAATTTATATTGAATACAATTTATATTTGATTGTCACGTTTTACAACATGTGGGATCAAATTCACTGATAATTGTGTTATATCTTATATCTAATACATTTTTTAATCAGTTGCGAAATATGTGTACGAAGTTAGGGGTAATGAATACTTCGTGTTTTAATGCGTATTTTGTGTAAGTAAATAAAAAATATTATACTAACACATAATAAGCTGTATGAACTTGCAAGGATAAAAGTTGAAGGTTAGGTGACGTCAAAGTTAATGAGGATAATATTATTTTTTATCCATCCTCTACTTCGTTCCAGTCCAGTCATTGCAGATTTTTTGCACAGTTGATAAAATAATAATAATAAATACATGTACCCACAGTAAGGAACAATACAAGTTAGACCAGCTTTTTTTGCAATGTTTGCATGAGTTGTAAACGTTTCCAGCGTTCATGATCAGCGTTAACAATACACATTAGTTACAATATTTCTCATATATATAAACCTCATTATAGACATTATAATGTAGTCTATAGTTTGTTTTATTATGGTTATGTCTGAAAATGACTTGAATAACCAGTTGTACCTTACAAATTCGTTTCCTACGCGTATTCATCTTAATTATACTTGAATTCATTACATCCAATTCCTAATATACCTTTCTTTTGAAGTATAAACATGATTCACGTCTGGTAATTTTGGTCACATATTACTTACTATGCCTCGTCAGCATAAAAGAGTTAGAAATTGAGTACTTTGAGCACTCTAAAGAATAAATTATGTTTTTATCTTGTCTTTCAATCCTACTCAATATGAACTCCATTGTAGAATCATTTAAAAAATTAGTGTGACGATTGAGAGTCAAAAGATTAAAAGACATATTTACGGCCTTTTTTACTGATTAAGCAGTAATATTTTACGAAGGATTATTACTTTCAGCATGAATTGAGGAGGCACTCTTAATAAACAGTAATAATTGTACAATCAATTTCGAATTCGTTTCTTTTACCAAGCATTTAAAACAAGGAAAGCCAGAGAGGTAGAGATTTTTACATATTAAATGTATTAATATGGCTTGTTGGCATTTGTTTCAATATGATTAACT
>JAQGAA010002855.1:0-11875 GCA_034696425.1 Isotoma viridis
CTTCATGATGCACTTCCCCGAGTCGATCTGTGGTTCTCCGAGATCAACAATTCTCGAAGGGAGCGATACTGATTGCTTTCAGAGTGGTACGTTTAATATTCATGAGAAAAATAAATACCTAACTTCATTTCTCGAACCTTGCAAACAAGTTGTTTGCAGTGATTTTTATCAATATAATTAACATTATTTTTTAATTTTGCTCGACAGAATTTCTGACAGACCTACAAACCCTTGTTTTTGGATTTCCTAAAACAGTTGCATCAAATCTTGGCTCAGAAGAGAACATTGACATTTCTCAATACAGAGTTAACTTGTGGAAATCTATGTTGGCTCTACCAATGAGGAAACAGGAATTTAATGAGATCAAAACCATTATTGATAAAACCATTGCGTAAGTGCTTTGAAAAATAAACGAAATTTAGCTTTGAATTTCAGTTATGTCAGGTACTCATGAAGGAATGTTATAAAATTATTTGATTGATTTTTATTTTAGGCGTTCATTTGAAAATCAATCGGCTGAAAAAGGAACGTCGGATCAAATTCATCGGTACGCTTTGAATTTTAATTTTTTACTACTTATCTATTCGTTTTATTGGTTTTGGAAAAATTCATGATATACTTCTGTTTTACGTATTTACAGAACCTTAGTTCCCATGTTCGAGTTTTTAGAAAAATGTGATCTAGCAAGTGCAGACCTGACTTTATGGGAAAAAAGTCTCCAGCACCTCATAGCCACACCTGATGTTCAAAAAGCAGTGTGGGAGTTTCTTCATTCAAAAAGGAAAAATAAATTAAAAAGTTTCAAGTGAGTTGCTTATATGCAAATATATATGCAAATCCGTTTATTTTTTTGGATACACAGAGGGATAATTGTATTATCATTTCTTTATTAGCAATGATAAAAAATTATTGAATTACACTTAATCGCTGTAATTCATTTCGATGTTATTTTTTGTTTTTGCAGAGATGATATAGATGAGCTAATCAAAAGTGATTCAATGGACTGTGTACACAAATTCCGAATTGATGCAATTGATACATCGCAGAATAAGGTGTATGAAAATGAATCCCCTGAAAAGCGGGGCTTGCTTATGGATGTTGTAATAAGGTAATGGATTTAAAGATTCATTTGAGGTATTATAAAGAAAAAATATAGAAAAAATTACGTATATTTTTTGTTTTGTAGAATTCTAATTGGTAAAGAAAGGCGATGGAAAGCAGAAAAACGACTGCAAGTCTTACGGTTCATTGGTGGATGCACTGAATCTGATGCTAGAAAGTACTTAGAACTGACGGTTGGGCCAGCGTTGAAAGGTTCGAACTCTAAGTTTGTTTCTGCATGACTTTGGACAATTCGAAAGGATTTTTCATCATTATCGCATATATTTTATTTCTAGATGACCGAGTATCTCCAAAAGTTATCGAAGTTAAGATTAACAAAATTACCAATGCAATTCGAGTATGGCGTTACAAATTTCCGAACTTATTGGATGAGCTTTTAAATCTTGTCTGCGATCTTACACTCGCGATTACAAACTTAAAAAAATCATTTCCAAAACATTCGGATGAAGAGGAACTGCCGCAAGAAGTTTTTGAAGACCAGAAGAAAGGAGCTTTAAAATCTGCAAGGCTTTGTATAGTAGCATTTTTTACATTCTTGTCAAAATTCAATCTTGAAGAAAAAACGATCGAAAGAATTTTCGATGTGTTTATTTAGACGGGAATTGAGGAGTTGAAAGTTCATACAGGGACGAATATCAGTTGGGTTATGAAATTGTTTCTTGTTTGGAGCTCTCATGAAAGGTTTGTAATTTCGTTCGATTGCTAAGGAAAAATATTGATGACTGTGATGGGAATGATAGTACTAAAAGAAATTCAACGAATTTGTAGATTTCACCCATTATTAGCGAAATGCATGGACAATGATTCCAAGTTATGTCCAATGCAAGGAATTTTCGAACTTCTGGGACAATCAACAGCTCAATTTGAAGTTCGAAAGTATTTATTGGGAATTCTCCTTAACTTGACTGCTGTTCATGAGGTAGAAGAAAAGATAAACGATGAAGGTGATGAACAGTTGGACAATTCAGAAAAATTCGATGCTAGACCTGTTTGCTGTACTGGCATCTACCCTTTTAGTACTTCGGGTAATCAACTTTAATTTTTCACTTTTAGAGCATTAGTTTTAATTAAAGAAAGCACTAACTTCAGTGTTTCATGATTTTGCAGAATCTGTCGGAATGAATGTAGTTCTGTTTGGAAAAGACGTAATTCTCAACCTTTTTCAAGATATTCAGCTCTTTCGGCGTTTTGTTAATCAACCTGGAGGAGATAGATGTCTCGAGCTAATATCTAAATTAGCAGAATTTGTCGACGAAGGAGAAGCAACTCAAAAGTTATGTTTAATCATAATAGAAACTTTTGTTATGTACAAGTTTAATGAAGAAAATCTCTTCCATTGTCTGGTTGCCTGCAAAAACTTGCTTGGAAAAGTTAGCAATACGAAACCTTTGCTGCTGTGAGTTTTTTACTTTTATATTATAAATTACTTCATTAAGGAATATCCCCTGCCTTGATTTAGGTTTAAAACATTCTGATTAATTTTACAGAAAGCTGGCATCATCGTTTACTTGGATTTCGGGACGAAGACTGAGGAGTACTCTTTGCGATATTCTAAGTGCGCAAGAAGATGTTTTTCTGTACGAAAACATCCGAGATCTGAATGCATGGTTAGATTTAGCGGTGGACACTCCGGACTTTTCTAAAAGGCAGACTGCTTTTCAGAATTTGGAGAAAGAAATAAACGATAAGCCATTTAATAGAGTTTTATTCACCTTAACTGCTTGTAACTGTTTCAACGGAATTCTTCATGTAAGTTTTTTTTGGTATTAAAATTTGACGTAGTTACATGCAATATTAATATATAATCAAAAACGCTCTACTAATTAGTTTATACAATATTTAGGAACACGATATTGGTATGAGGAACTCAGCTAAGAACTTGTTGATAGTAATGTCCCAAGCTTTAAAAGAGAAAGATTGGAAGAATGGTGAAGAAAAAAATGAACTTCATCAATTTATGGACTCGATAATTCTGCCCAGACTTCGAGGTGGCATCCATCACAAGGAAGAAAATCGGTTTACTGATTATCTTCAAGTGTACATCGCATTTATTACAAATGGAACCGAGTTACATGGGACTTTAAAGGAACTTCATAAAGTACTGACACCAGAGATAATTGAAGGACTTCAGGATCTTCAGATCCATTTGAGAACCAGAGCTATGAATAAGTGAGTTGTTGAGCCATAAGTTTTGCTGCGATAGAAATGCTTTCACTAGCACTCATCCCGTTCGGTATTGTTCATCAATTAATTTTCTCTTATTTTGTGTCAGACTGGGAAAGAAAATCGCAGAAGTTGGAAAGGAAGTTAGCCCCACTATTCTGAAAAATTTCGTCCTCCCCTTGGCCAATCATAATCTTTTGGATGAAGAAAAGTTAGGCAAAAACAGCAATGAACTGATAGATTCTTCGATTGAGGTTTGATTTCCTTATTTATTTATTACCTGAATAGCTATCAGGTTTCAACCCTCTTTGTATTCAATCGTAGGTCTTGAAAACGATAATGAGTTTCATGCCTCATGAACAATACTTCAAACACCTGACAACGTTGGTAGACAACCCCAAGAAGAAAACGAAGCTAGCAAAACAATACGAAAGAATTCTAGTTGCGGCAATGGATGCTTTTCATTTTGACTTGAGTTTGGCCACTTCTCAACCTAAGCCTCAAGAAGTTGAGGAAAAACCTGAAGTTGAAAATATCGTTGACAAGCCTGAGGAAATAGAAACTTGTATGATTTGTAATTTATTAGGGTGTTAATGATGTTTATTTAGTTATAAAATATCTTCATATATAAGATTTAAGTAATTATTTTTATTTCTTTGTGTGTGCAGGCGAAGTGGCTGAGGATGGAGCCTCTGAATCGGACGAGGAAGAGAAAATCGAAGGCTTAAACGGCGATGCAGTTGCTCCAATAGTTATGGAACTCACTGTAATTCCAAAACCGGCTGCAATAAAATGTCTCAGGATGTTAAAAACAACGATAATCCCCAAACTCCGGAAATATCTAAATTTTGAGGAAAAGGCCACACATAAACTTTCCAGAGCAGATAAATCCGTTGACGAGGACGTTATCTTAAAAATCCCTTGCACAATAGCCCTTGTAAAACTTTTAAAGAAACTCCCAAAAAGTGAAGGAGATAACTCCATAAGATCTATAATTCCCTCGCTATGTGCCGGACTAAGGAATCAAATGGTCTCGGTCCGAAATACTTTGCGAAAAACTCTTTTAAATGTTATCAAAGAACTAGGAATATCCCATTTCCGAACGGTCATAGGATACTTAAAATCTTCCCTTCTTAGAGGATATCAAAAGCATGTACTTAATTTCACGGTAGGATACCTTATGAAATGTTTGGAAACAGAGTTGAAAAAGAACCCTGATCAGTTGCCAATCAAAGAAATTCTACCAATGTGTGAAGAAGAACTTTATGGTGTGATGCAAGAAGAAAAAGAACTTGCTGCGATCAAGGCCAAGACACGAGAAGCAAGTAAGAGCAACGCCCAACCCATACTAAAATTGTGTGCAAAATGTATTCAATCGAAGAACAATCTGAGAATGCTTATCGAGCCAGCATTGAAGCATTTGACTGAGAAGAGGTCACCTAAAGTGGCTAAAACAACGCGACAATGGCTAAACTCTATAAGTGAGGGATTAGCTGACAATGTTGTAATTGATCGGTTAGAACTCATCGATTGGCTTAAAGAAGTTATGGAAAAGGAATCTTTAGAAAATATCAAGAGCAATAAAGAAGAGCCGGAAGCAAAAAAGAGAAAATTATTAGTTGAATCTAGAGATCCATATTTGATTGCCACTAATACGAAGACAAAGGGTGCTGCTGATGGAAAGATCACTGGGCAGTTTTTGCTTACAGAGTTTTCTTTTAACTGCCTATATAACAGCTTGAACAAAAGCACAAGACTGAAAGATGAACTTCTGGAAGGTGGAAATATTCAGATTTTAGATTCTTTTGTTAAAAGATTGGGCGAAGGAATTCAAAATTCATCTAAACAGGCAAGAGTTTAAATGAAAAGTTGTTAATGTCATTAATTATCATTGTTGCTAATATTTGTCAAACTTTACGTAGGTTAATATAGTATCTCTACGATGCCTCACCCTTTTGTTTGACTTTGAGCTAGAAAGCTTCAAAAACGATGAAGTGATTGACGGTCTTAGACGAAGTGGGTTTATCGCAATGAACAATCACTGCTATCGAACATCTTCCGATACGCAAATGACAAATGCTACTTTCAAGGTAACATCAAACTTGTTCATTATCATAATTAACTAAATAAGTAAATAATTAATAAGTATTATGGCTATTCTTTTTATCATAGTTGTCTTTAAATAATTCTTTTTTTTTTGTTCGCAGTTTTTGACTGGATTTTTCATCAGATTTCCAGACTATAAAATTGTGGTTCAAGATTTTGAGCTCATGTTAAAATGCATCCAAAGTTACCTTACAAACGGAGAAAGCTCGGTAAGAAGATATTTTTATTTCAAAGATAGTTTCTCCGTATTTGTAGCGTTTACATGTAAATTTTATTTTATTATTATGAAAAATAGTCTGCAGCAATAACATTGTTGAAAGGAGTTTTGCGTAATAAATTCAAATCGCCAAATCTGAGGGAACTGATGGAGGAAGTATTTAAGCAAAGCATTCAAAGAATTAATAAGTATTATGGCTATTCTTTTTATCATAGTTGTCTTTAAATAATTCTTTTTTTTTTGTTCGCAGTTTTTGACTGGATTTTTCATCAGATTTCCAGACTATAAAATTGTGGTTCAAGATTTTGAGCTCATGTTAAAATGCATCCAAAGTTACCTTACAAACGGAGAAAGCTCGGTAAGAAGATATTTTTATTTCAAAGATAGTTTCTCCGTATTTGTAGCGTTTACATGTAAATTTTATTTTATTATTATGAAAAATAGTCTGCAGCAATAACATTGTTGAAAGGAGTTTTGCGTAATAAATTCAAATCGCCAAATCTGAGGGAACTGATGGAGGAAGTATTTAAGCAAAGCATTCAAAGTTACTATCAACACATTAATGAAGGGTGTCGGCAGGTAGATTTTCCTTATTGTCAATCGTCATAATAATTAAACTTTATAATATTTTAGGAAATATTTTAATGAATGTTTCTTATGTTTTAATTTAAGGCTTACTTTATCTACTTGAGCAACTACTGCACAACTCCTAAAGAGTTATCTAGCGAAATACAACTGATTTTAAATCAATTTGATTACAAAATCGAAAGTGGGCGATTGACAGCTGTAGAAATTATGAATTCTTTGCTAGAAATAATACCTGAGGTAAAAATCTAAGTAATTTTTTTTATTAATGCGAAGTTGGAGGGTCATAATTTTTTATTATATTTATGCATTTAGAAATGTTTTGAAGAAATCAAAGAATTTGTTTTTATAAAAACTCTTGCCAATCTGGATAAAGAACCTCAGCCTAATGTTCGAGAAAAACTTTGTGAAGTGATGAAATCTCTATTTCGTCATGAAACCAAAAAGTCACTTGTTAGGCTTTTTCTGAAATTGATGAAATTGGACAAGCATGTAAGTTCTTTTAAAATTAGCTTTTCAAATTGATAGAAATAGATATATTTATATTATCCAATTGTTTTACAATAGATTACAGAGCTAGATACATTCTTCCTAATCGCTGGAGGGCTTATTGACAACCAAAGTATTTTCAATGGAGAAGACTTCAGCCAATTGCTAAGCAAAATTGAAGAGGTTTTGAATCCAGAAAAGTTTAAAGCTTTATGTGAGAAACCGAAGAATGTAACCCAGCAAGGGGAAGATTATGCAATTTATCAAGCATTAGTTTGTCTCAAAAAAGGAATTTTAAGACACGTTGGTGGGTCAAGTCTCTGGTCTCCAAAATCTTCAGTAGCGGATACTATGAGAGATATATTTGGTATGTTTGTCATTACGAATGCTGTGTAAATAGTTGGAAATTTTTCTATCCTATCAAGGATTTTTTATAAATTGTTAACTGATTATCTTTGTCAATTACAGAACATCTGAGAAAAACGCATCTTTTGTACGAACATGAGTGGGTTCCTCTTGTAACTTTGGACATTTTTACAACGATTTTTACACGCCTGGAGTTGTCAAGTGATGAAGTAAAAGACCGAATTGCTGAAAGTCTGAAGGAAGGCAAACCTCTTGATAACCTCGTCTTAACAAACACTGACGATCTCAAAATTTTGTTAAAAAATCTATGGGACATCATCAAATTTTCGGAAAGAGAAGATATTCTGATGAAGGTAAATTGACTCTAGCTATTAAATTAAACTGTGTAATCATTACAAATGATTGTCATAAATGTAATTTAAAATTGATTCTTCTGTTTAGGGAGCTGTAATTCTTGTTCAGTTAGCATGCATCTCGGCAAGATTGAGCGATCACTCAATATTTAGTGACACTATTGCAAATATAAAGAAAAGTGTTAATCATGAAGTTGTTAAAGATCCAAAGAATACAACTATCGTAAGTCTACCAACTTATTGTGACGGTGTTCAGAGAGTTAGTTTTTTCATTGCTAAATAGTTTTACTCATGTTTGCTTACAGCGATCAATAGCTTTTGGATGCTTCCGTGGTATTGTAAAAAATTGCCCTGAGGAAGCTGTCAGAGACATAGCAGAATCTATTACACGAGTGGCAGTTCGAGAGTTGACAGACGAAGGGGTTCCAGGTAAGACATTTTCGAATGGCCCTCCGATTTTATATATTATCTTGACTAAGTATGTAACCTAAATTGCATTTGTATACTTACTTTTTAGCTGATTTGAAGCTGGAAGCTGAGAAATTAACTGCAAGCATACGTTCTATACTTGGAAACGCGGAATTTAATGCATTATACGCTCAAGTTAACGATTACTATCACAAAAAGAGAAATCTTAACCGAGCGAAAAAGAAGGAGAATGTAAGTAATTCGAATTTATTTCATGAAAAGAGTTTGTAAAGGAGTATTATTTTTATTATATTATTATATTATAAAAATACCGTTTGTCTTGTTTAGGTTGTGTTAAATCCTGGTTTAGTGAGAAAAAGACCTAAAAAAGTTGCAAATCAAGGTTTACCATATAAGAAAAAGAAGATGACAAGTAACGCTTCCAGAAAGTAATTCAATAGTTGTTAGTTTATTTGTTTTTATGTAAAGCGCATTAGTATTTCAAATAACCTTAATTTCGTATAGTTTCAAACATTAACGTTGTAAATTGTAACAGTGACTGGCGGATTTTATTGTAATAAATATTATATGATGTACAAATACCAGGCTAAAAGTGTCATGCATTCTTTGAAAAGGTTTACCAATTACTAAATCAAAAGTCATTTATCTAGAATAATTATTTATTTGTCATTTTGCTGTAGAATATCTTGTTTATAAACCAAGCAAGGGTGTAATTAGGCCAACTGCTGTTTTAAATTTAACGAAATTAATGAAGTTTCAAGTACCGAGATTCCGTACATGAGGTTTATTTCCCGTTTTACATGGCATTAATCAACGAGGGTATAATACAGTATATTATACTATTATACAATTTTTTAGTATTTTATTACCCAAATAATCTAAAATTAAGCTTTTAAATAAAGTAGGAACATTTCTACATTTCCAATGAAGAACTTTGGGAACATACTTTTACTGTATGTTTTCCCCTAACTACTTTGATCAGTCATCATCACAATATTTTAAAGTACAAAGGGGATAAACGGAAGTAAGGCAGATTGTATTTAAATTACTAACTAAGCTAATATTAGTAATACTATATTCAACCACTGAAATAAACAAAGAGAGTCTAGTCGTAGACAGCAAAACAAATTGGTTCGATGTATTTTTTGACGTCTTTTTCTTATAAAATATCGAAGGAAAAAACAATTCCTGTACAAATGCTACAAAACATTAGTCTAGATATTCCGTCACAATTTTAATATTTAATAAAAATGGAACGTCACATATAATCTAAAAAATGCTTTCAACAAGAAACTGTACAAAGACTACGGAAGTAAATGGCATGCCGGTACACATACACATCCTTTATAACATTTTATATTCATGTATCCATGTAATCTACATTTAAAGTAAAATTACAGAGGACCCATAAGTACTAGGACGGTACTAAAATCTACATTACTAAGAACTTTCTTTAGTAAACTCCACACCAAAGAATGACTTAAGGTTTTCCAGTAATTAATATAATTTATAATTAGTACTAAATAACTGTACTAAAATAATTAAAAACTGTACACGAACAATGATAATAATTCAAAACTTTTAAAGAAGAAAAAAGTCAGAATATTACAAATTTTAGGAAAGGGAAAAAACTATTGGATACATTTCCAAAGTAAATCTTCAGTAGCTTTCTTGAGATCGCCTTTTTTATTCAAAGAGTCCACATCTTTACTTTCATTGACCTTTTTCAGTGGCCTTATTGTAGCTTTACCATGTTTGTCAGGATCGTCACTTGAAACTTGGATAGCATTGTTGGGGATGTTGTTATTGTTTTCGTCTAGTGAAAGCGAATCGGCTGAAATGCTGGCCTTCTTATTAAGAGTTTTGATAATGACTTGTTGATCTTGCTCTGAAATTTTGTAGATATTCGCAAGTTCCTTAAGTTCGTAGATAACATCATTGAGGAAGTTTTGTAGGTCTGATCGGCGTGGAAAGACTTTAGGATCAACTATAGCATTGAATCGTAAGTCTCCACAGTAGGTTTGGGTTGACATTCCTACTCCTGGGAATAAAAATTAGATTGGTACATTAATTCAAGGGATTTTGGTTTTTTAGTCGAGATAAAAAGGATGCATGTGATGCATTTTTTCGTTAAATGGGGAAAAATAAATCGATATCGGATTTAAATCAGTTATAATTACATTTAAATTCATTCCAAATTAGCATTGTTGAGAAACTCATAAACTAAAATTCTATATTTAACAACATTTCTGACGAAAGTGATCACGACTGCAAAAACCGCATAATTTATGTAACCCTGATCTGATTTTGCTGCATCTATCTGTCAACTCAACTCAACATTCACAGAAAAAATCTTAGTCTAATTGAATTCAATTTTCATGACAGTTTTGTTGTCTTGCTTTCTTGAAATGCTAACCTAATAAATACTTGTTTATAAATTCATGATTAAATAGCTGATTGAAGTCAGTCGTTGACCTGCCTAAAAGATTACTATCACTACTAGTACTAACAGCTTAAATTAAACTGTAGCCTTTGTTACTATTCGTCTAAAACCACCAGTGTTACCACCAGCACCACCTAAAACTTCTAAATATCTAAGGCCTTGACAGCTTCTTTGTCTAAAACAAAAAACAAACCAATTATATCCTAAAACCACTGAATCATTAAAAAAATCTAAATTACACCCTTTCCTATTGACACCACTGACTCATACATGTATCTACTTCCATAAACCATTCGTTTGATAAATTCAATTTAAACTTGTTCTAAAATCCTACTGACATGATAAGCTACATTTTACATTAGATACAAATCGCTACAATTATGATTGTATTTAACTTTAGTTTTGTATAACTATATTGGATACTGTGTAACATGCCGCTAATATGCGGCCCTTTCATTTTTAACCTTTTTCTTCAAGCAAAACTCATCTTGTTAATGTTTATCAAAAAGTACAATAATGTTAAGTTAAATATTTATTTTGCATGTGCTATGCCATTTCACCTTTGTAGTAATTTGCAAAAATAGAAATGTTACGAAATGATTAAAATTAATTTTTGTAGTGTGTCAGTGTGTGTTAACTTGCTATATATTCAAGATTTTTAGTTAATAATTTTAATAGCTTTATTTGAATTCCTTAAGGGATATGTAACCAGTAACCAATTCTGCTAAAAATTGTTCATCCATTATGTGTAAGGATTTTCTTAAAGATTTTAAAGGCTTTGGACACTCGATTGTCCCTTAAGTTGAGTTTGGAAGGGTACAAACTCAGGAATTTGGGGAACATTTGGGTAGATACAGACTACCCGGAATCATGGAATAGACTGGGGCCCTAAGCTTACATAATGTCAACTTGTCAACTGCCCATTTAAAGAACATTTTTAGACTGAATGTCCCAAATCACCTGAAAATCTCATCGCAGCTACAATCAAGGCAGCCGAAACCTCCCGAAATTTCAATATAATAGGTAATTAAAAGATTTAATTGAATGGACACGTGGATAATCGCCAACGCCACTATCTAATGTATGCATGTGCAAAGTATTGAGCTCAAATCTTTAAAAGGTGATGCTGTTACAGTCATCTTGTGCTTTTGGCTATTCATACTATTACGCAATAAAGCTTTCATATATTTTGTACTAGTGAGTCGTGCCAATATCATTTTATATAAAAAACCTGATGCATTTCTGTATTGTTCTATTTTACTACAAAAAATAGGCCATTGGGTATTCCTAATAGGATTCAGATGCAGCTCTATAATAATAATTGATTTGGATATAATATACATGCATGCATGACTGACCCCATAGTGATGTTTTTGATTTTATCAAACATGTATCTAGATTTATTTCAAGGTCTTTACTAACAACTTCTATAACTAACTGTGCAACTAGCTAAAAAATGAGTAGAGATATAATAACATAATCATACAGCTATTTAGAAGACCTAGAACTTGTGAGTGAGGGTATGATGTTACATCACGTTTGTTATTGTTTTTGTTTCTAGTTTGCAGATGCATTTGATTATTTTATAATTATTATTTGTCT
>JAQGAA010002856.1:0-11873 GCA_034696425.1 Isotoma viridis
GTTTTGTATGTACAAGTCCACATATGACTTTTTCTTTTTATATACAAAACATGATGCTAACTAGTTTTTATCAAGAAATCTAGCATCATGTTTTTTTTCGGTTTTATGATGCTAACTAGTTTCAGGTTTAGATCGCAAAATCTTATTTCAGCCTCCGTAGCTCGAAAATACAAATAGCTGTGACATATATATGCCTCCCGAACGTTTCTATCCGAATTTATTAACAAATGTACGTTTATAAACGAGTTCATGCTGTCTTGCAAAAACCATGAAAGTAAGAATTATTAACTAAGAATCCCAAATTAAAAAAAGTAAATGTATGAAACAATTCTGTAAATTCAATTCATTCATAAAATTATTAATTTCAATTAAAAAAAAGCATAAATCTCTCTTTTCTGCTCCTCGGAATAATTTGTTACTTCAATTTAGTAAAACATAAAAGATAAAAGCGTATGTGGTTATCAAAATCAAAAGTCTTTTCATCCGAGGTTTAACGTTTAAGATGCTTTTGCTGTTTAAAACCAATCCGCATTTCATTCTATATGCAAATGGTTACATAGGGTTAAACTGATAATAATTTTTTTAAATTACGGTTTTGTACCATAGCCGGCAAATCATATCATTGATATTATCATATTTATTACCTCATACTTCCTCTCTAGAAAAACAAGTAATTATAAAAACAAATCAATTGCGCTAATTGTATTTTGCTCTGTCCATCGAGTACACTTACCCAATTTAGAAAAGAGTGTTTAGTAATACAAGCTGGTCCATAATGTACAAGAGCCGGCAATGTCTCGTCAGTTAGCAATATGAGGAGCAATGGTTTTTTAAATCCATTTAGTCTCTCTTGAAACAAAAATCCTTTAAAACATTAAAAAAACCTTTAAATAAATACTTTATTCGTTTGCTGAGAAATCATATCGTAAACTCCAATTTCATCCCATCCGATCCACAACGTTTTTATGTATATAGCTTTTTATCCATAAGCAATTTCAGCATTGATTAGTCTGATGCTACTAATAGTATAATAGTGTTACAAATTACAATATACTCACTTTGGATCCCGATGATCACATACTCGCCCGATAAACCCAACCTACTAAAAATCGTGACTATGATTCACTCCAACTTATCCAGCACAAATTCCTTTTAGTCAGCATTTACCAATGTTCAATAGAGTTCAGATTAAAATGGTTCAAATTACCCGATACACCATTAAATCTCTAAAATGCTTATCACAAACAATAAAATGAGGAACGATTTTGTATTTCTTCTTTCAGATTTCACACAATACTTGTTATAATAACTAAATTATGCTCTTATTGTAAAACGCACTTGAGTTAATTTGTTAAGCCCTTTCAAACGAATAACTGCACACTGTAGAGATTTCGCAGTCCAGTACAACAAATCAATATTTGTTTTGCTAATTCTATTCCGGGAAATGCAGCTGTAGATTATATTTTACACTTTATGATAGTTACAAAGTTATAATGGCTTTGCTAAAAAATTCTTATCTAAAAACCATAAACAATTTAATGTCGCCAATTCCTACTCGGATTTTATTATGCTTTCCAATATTATCAATATATTTTTACTATCCTTCAATCGTGTGACTACCAAATAAGATAATATAACATGTAATACTTAAGAATAATGTATTTCCACATGTATTTCGTATCAAGATATTAGCAGAAGAAATTGTAAATTGTTACATTTTGAAATGCATATTATGGAGTATGCTTTCTCCTTAAACATGCTTCGTTAGTATCAATCCTATTCCCAGAGTTCTCTCACTGAACAAAAAGGTTTTTCTGTGAAATTCATTCGTTATAAAAGGACAATATCACACTTTTAAGAAAATACGGTGCGTTTTACATCGAAAATAACTAAAAAAAACTTTTTCAATTTATAATTTTTTTTAAAAACATTTTTAATTTTTGAAAACATTTTTAATTTTTGAAAACATTTTTAATTTTTAAATAAAATTTTATTTTCACAAAAAACAGATTTATAAATTTAAAGGCATTTTAAAATGTCTCATGAGAATTACCCCGTTCTGGAGAAATCCATTTATCTCGTGGGACCACATTCAACAGGGAAGACAACCCTTGCTCAAGGACTCCTGAAATACTACGGACCATCAACCCTTATCTTGAAAGAAACGGCTAGAAGCATTTTAAAGGTCAAAGGTTACACTGCCGCCGACATAGAAACTCCAAGATGTTTCCAAATGCAACAGGACATTCTTCTATCACAATTCAAAGCGGAAGAGAACCTAATCTCCAAAAATGCCATAAATTTCATATCCGATCGGGCAGCGATTGATCCGATTATGTATGCAATGAAATACTCACCAGGAGTTGACGACTGGAAGGAACTTTGCAAAATGAAGGAATGGGAGATCCTTCGTGGCCGTTACAGCGACACAAAGAACTCTTTGGTAGTTCTTGTGATGCCATGTGAAGCATTTTTGGTTAACGACGGGACAAGAAAAATGCCAAAAAGCTTTCAAGAATGGAAAGATTTTGGTGAAATGTTCTCTACATTTTTGCACAGTCAATCCATTCAATTTAAAGTGATTGGGGAAAGTTGTACCGATTTGGGTGAAAGAGTTCTCAAAGTTACCCAATGGGCTCGTGGTAGAGGGTCTATGGATGGAAATGAAAATGATTTGTAATCGTATTCTAGGCTTATTCATCCCTATTCTAGGCGTATTGTATTACACAGTTTTATTTCCTAGTAACTTTAATTTGTGTCACAGTTTAAAACAATTTAAAATTATGAAACTTATTCATATCCGACTCAAAGTTTTGGAACATTTTAGTGGATTAAAAATATTTTGAAAACTGTTAAAACTGAACTCTCATCATATTCAGGTTTATGAAAATTGTGAAATTGTTTTTAAAAAGAAAAATTTTCTTGCTTCAAGAATCTCAAGGTATTCTATTGTCTTGTGAATGATTTTTTGAAATTAGATAAATAAATTTTACAAAAGACAACATTTTTATATATTTGTATTATTTCATGACGATTTAGTCCCAGGCTGGTTGCTTGCTTTTTTGTTTTGAATCGAAGTTTGTAAAAAGATCATCCATTGTGAATTCTATTAAAATTATTAGTTGAAATTGATGTTATTATAATCCATCTTTTATTGCAAAAAAAAATTACACAAATTGAATTACTAACTAAAATACAAAAATTGTGTGCCAGACTGCGCTAAAAACCTTTTAAACAATTATTATAAAGATTGGCAATCAATAAATCTGCCAAAAATCGTCAATAAAAATTGCCAATTTAATTATTTCCATTCCGTACTCTCGTAGTTTGTCATCTAAATGTTTAATGCTTTATATGTAGATTGTAAGTTAACAACTCTTTTGTAAACTATGCGATTGTTTGACAAACTGGTAAATTATCTAATGTGCATATAAAAATGAATATTTATTGCAGTTGCATAATAAAACATAATAGCAAATCCCTAACAAGGCAATTAATAAATCAGCTTGACTGGATGTATCTAAACCTTAATTTACAAAGTCTGGGTTTCAGCATTTGAACTTGGAGAAGGTCGAATATAATATAGGATTCATTCAGCTGAAAGTAATCTCTACTCCATGTATTTTTCGTGAATCATTTCAATTCATTCATTGAAATTGCTGTATAATATTCTTTTCAACACACACACACACAGCCTTTGGTTCTGATTTTCTTTAAATAACAATTTTATAAAATGTCTAATTACAAGTTGACTTATTTTGACTCTCGAGGCTTAGTTGAACCTTGCAGAATAATTTTTGCTTACGCCAGAGTCAATTATGAAGATAAACGAATTCCAATTTCACCTTCTTATCCTTTGTTAACCGAAGAAGAAAGAAAAGGTAAATTTTGTAATTGGAAATCATTCGGATTTATTTTTTTTAAACTTAATACACTACAGTACAGCATTAAATACAAAATTAATAACAAAGAAAACATAAATTTTTACAAATCCTTCAGAACTTGTGCTTCCATGGGGCAAAGTTCCAACTTTAGAAGTCGATGGCAAACTTCTGTGTCAATCCAGGGCAATCATAATGTTTGTTGCAAAGAAATACAACTTACTAGGATCTAATGAATGGGAAGAGGCAAAGTGTAATGAAATTGTGGATGCCGTCCTAACTGATTTTGTTCCAAGTAATAATATTTCTAAAATGTAAAACAAAAATAATAATAAAAAAAACATTTTTTATTCATTTTAATTCAACTCATAGAATGGATTCCACTCTGGAGTTTCCTTCAACCAGAAAAAGAGTCAGAGAAGAAAGCATTATTGAAAAAATTGTTAACAGAAGAACCAACATTTTTGCGAAGATTGAATCAAGTAATTAAAGAAAATGGAACCGGGTATTCTGTTTGTTCTTCTCTAACAGTTGCAGATATTTTCATAATGCATTGGATGACTCACTTGAAACGGGCTTTTGATATTGAATTGCTTAAAGAACATCCCGAAGTGGAGAAACTTGTAATAAAAGTCTGTGCTTTACCTGGAATCAAAGAATGGATTGCGAAAAGTCTTATTCCTCAGTATTGATTTTAAAATGCTGGAAACATTACATTATAACCGATATGATTACGAATGTTTCTTATTTGTATGCATTATATTATATGGATAATTGTTCCTAGAATTATAGTAAATTGAAATAAATCTAAAATTCTTATTTGTTAGATAACTGTGGGTGCAGGGTGCTAAGTGATTTGTTCTAAAAGTTAAATCGACCAGTTAAAATTACAAACAACATCAAAAATATCAATTGATTTTCCTTTGCAATTTATACTTCACATACTCAAACTGTTGAACCAAAATTATCATCAATGATTTGATTTGATAAACGTTTTCTGTAGCTAATACCTCTAGGCTTTAAACAATGAGTTTTTTAGATTTTAAATTTTTTGACAACAAATTCCAACAAAGACTAAAGAAATTCATTGTTGTTTCATTTTACATTCATTACATATTACAATAGAATTATATTGAATTGATATTGAAAAATACATTTGTACGTAATTTATTTATCTTATCCATTGAAGCATTTGTTTCCAATATGTAAGTTCGAACCCGGAATAATACAGTTTAATACAATTGACATTTTATTCTGGTCTCTAGAGACAAAGTTGTAATTGTCAGCCGTATATTAGTAAATCAAATTCGTCCAAGATCTAACCACAATATTACGACATAAAAATTCAGAGATTACCTTCTTATAATTTTACTGTAGAGTTACTCTACTTAAATTAAAATATTATAATCTCTGATAAAAAATGTAACGAATAAATTTGGAATAAATTTTAGAACAAGTTTTGATGAGTGTATATGCATTGACTAAAACTAATTTAAATAGCAGGTTCCCCACCTGAGATAAAAAAATTATTCAGATTACCCGAATTTTTACTCATTATCATCCTTGGCTTCTTGACAAGTATTGTCTTTCAAGGTTGTTGTCAGCATAGCTTTTCCATTAAATTCATTTTTTATGCTACCCATCCTATCCATCATCATTTACCATTAAAGTAGAGATTTCAGATTTAATGGCCTTTGGACAGAACAGATGGTTTATCTAAATGAAAATGTATTTGATAAAAGTAATTGCTCTAAATTCAACTTGAAATGCTGCTCCGATCCATTTTTAATGAGTAAATTTTATCACTGGTAAATTATTCTCAAAAACTCACAAATTCCTCGTCCAAAAATATACAAATTATCAAAATAACCAATTTAATTAGCTTTCCTATAAAAATGCCTAGTTACAAGCTAACATATTTTGATATGCGAGGGCTGGCTGAGCCCTGCAGGTTGATTTTTGCTTACGCTGGAATAACTTACGAAGATAACCGGATACCGCATGGGGCTTTAACTGAAGAGAAGAAAAACGGTTCGTACAAAGTCTTTGCTTTCAACACAAATTAAAATAAATTAAATTAATGAAAAGCTAAAACTTCGTTAATTTGCAGAGTTGAAACTGCCTTGGGGTCAAGTTCCAATTTTGGAAGTGGATGGAAAAATAATAAGTCAATCAAGAACCATTGTGATGTATCTTGGAAAAAAGTTTAATTTGTTTGGTTCAAATGATTGGGAAGAAACAAAAGTCAACGAGTTTATGGATGCATTTCAGGTGGATTTCTGTGCAAGTAAAACTCTAATAGATTTCAAGAACTTTGAATAAAAAATGTTCCATTTTGCTTCTAAAGCTTATTTTTATTCTTGTTAGAATGGAGTCCATTATTCAGACTAAAAGACGAAGAAGCAAAGTCAGTTTTGAAAAAGACTTTAGTCCAAATTGAAGCTCCAGCTTTTCTGAACAAAGTGAATGAGAAACTGAAACAAAATGGGACTGGATATTTAGTAGGATCATCCCCCACTGTAGTTGACATTTATGGAGTTCATTACATAACGCATTTCAATAACGTCTTTGGCTTAACTTTGGAGAAAGGTTTTTCAGAAATTGAAAAGCTTATCGAGAGAGTTTATGGCCTTCCTGGAATCAAAGAATGGGTTGCAACACGACCCAAGACATTGTACTGATTTACTTAAACTTCTCCATCCAATTCTAATAAAATCCAGAAAACATTACAAATCGAAATGTTCGTAATTTTAACAGAAATTCGAATAAAATATCTAATGATCAAAAAGCCCAATGATATTTTAATTCTCCTTACCCTCTCTTGATAAATTGAAATACTTCAAATATCTTCGTATTGCATCAAAATGTACGAGATTTAATGAGGAATTCGATTATGAGATTAGTTAATGGAATTTCCAAACCTTTAAATGCGTTACTTAATAAAAATCCCTAAAATTCCTAAAAATCTCCCTCAAAATCACAATATGTAATACTTTATTTATTATGTAAACTTCTTCAATTCACTATTGAATTGCCATAACTCTGCTGTTACATCTGAAATAAAAAGTTGACACATCATCTAAACTGTATAGAAAATTGGAATGAAAATTATCATAAAAAATAATATTTAAACACGCATTAAAAAGTCATAAAATTCCATTCCTACAAAACTTTCTACTAACAACAGAATTATAAGCCATTATTGCCCAAAGGTTATAATAAAAGTCCACTGTATTCACTATAATAATACTTAACTATACATAACTATTTATAAGATAAGTCAGGGATTTAATTGAGTAATTTATTTCGTGAGTAGAAAGCTTCTATAATTCCACCCATGCTATAGGTGATAATTTTTAAAGTGACTCTACTTTACATTAAAGCATATTATTATTAGCATAGAAATAGATATTCGTATATCACATAATGTAAATAAAATCTTGTAGGAATGTTAGATTAGTGTAGTAATCTGTCATGTAAAAAATATTTATCAAATTGCACCAGAATACCTATCGGGAATTTATTTGTAGCATTAACTGTGTAAAACCTTTGGAATTTTTCCACGTGTTCTTTGGTTCATTATAATATTTAGATCTATATATTTCCACCTTTTTAAAAAGTTGATATTAAAAAAATAAAAACTAAAATGTAATTTTTTTGTAACTTAAAATCAGTTTCATTAAAAGCCAGAAATTCTGTAATTTCATTCCCCTTTTGCATCACATTGTGACATTATGCATTTAAAAAAGAAATCCAATCTTTATATTTTAAAGTTTTAAACACGTAGCTTATTGCTTCCACTTTAAATAAACTATTTTTACACGAGTGATTTACATGTGAACTTTATTCACCTTAAGATAATTGCATTTTTAAATCGCTTTACTGAAGCATTTAATAAACGAAGAAGCATCCTAACTGATGTCACTTAGCTAAAAAGACAAAGTTCCTGAACCTTGACATCTCGTGTGACTCTTTTATTTCTAACAACCATTATTTACATACATCACACAACAATGCTAAATGGGAATTCAATGCAAAATGTAAACAATAAATGCATAGCATAAAAAATCTAGAACAATTCACTGGGAAGAGTAGCAAAATGCAAAACAAAAACCTTTTTCACGCTTGCATTTCTTTATTCAACCTTCCCATCAAGCCGTTACATTATGTATATTCTAAAGTATATATATTCTATAGTGACACATAAGAGCTATACTGCAAAAGAGGTTTTTTATGATGATTTGATTATGTGATTATTTGATTGTTGAGGTTGACCTACCTATGCGTGTAATTGTCCATATTGAAAATAGGTAAACAAAGCCATGCTCTAATTACCTGAACAGTCAGCTTTGTCTGTATTTACTTACACAGTTATAATACAATACAACCCTTTGTACAAGGCAGAGAGATGAAATACAGAAATATCTCTTCTTTGAAGAAATTCACATAATAGTAATTTAATACATGCTGCTAACATTACGTAAAGCTTAAGATAAGCAGTGTAGCTACATATTGGCAAACCACTGAATAATAGTTGAGGGCTATTGAGTACTCAGACCGGTGAAGTATCTTCTTGGGAAATTTTAAGC
The DNA here is from genome assembly GCA_034696425.1 of Isotoma viridis. Classification (NCBI taxonomy): domain Eukaryota; kingdom Metazoa; phylum Arthropoda; class Collembola; order Entomobryomorpha; family Isotomidae; genus Isotoma; species Isotoma viridis. Next base: position 8,471 of record JAQGAA010002856.1, read on the forward strand.
TTATATAGGAAATAAGTCTTTGTATTATTGACAATTCCCAAGCTTAATGATGATAAAATTTATTAATTAAGAACAATTACATATTGATTAAATATTAGATAATCTAGACTTCATTTTTGGTATTTTTAAGTCAAATTTTAAGTTGAAAAAGTTTGATAATTTTACAAAATTTAACCCAAGTTGTGCCAAAACTTGTTAATTTTGCAATGTTTTAATTTTACAAATTTTAACATAAATAATGTTTAGTTCTTAGAAAGCATTTTGAATTTGAACTGAATTCATTTTTTTGACACATGGACTTCCTTTTCATCCCAAATAACTAAAAACTTAACAAAGTCAAAATGAAAAACAATATTATTATGTAATCCACGCACAAAAAAACTCTTAAAAACATTCTTAATATTAATTATCTATTTGTTATCTGCATTGTTTCAGCCTCATCAAGTCGCAAATCGTTATTTGTTTGTTTCTTAATGTCATTACGGTCGTCGTGTGGCACTTTTTACTTCAGAGATTAATCTTAAAAAGTACAGACAGTTTCTGCTTATTTTTTGTATCCATCATCTGCCATTAATTACAGAGTCTGTGCCACAAATTGGGCATAATAAAGCAGGTCACATTCAACATTCTCGTTTTTCGTAAACATTTTGAAGGTCTTAAGAGATTAACTTAACCATCGTCTTTACAATCTACTCACTCTCAGATGCTTCGCTCATTTAACACAATACAATCCAATAAAAGAATTCTTTTCTAAATGAATTTTAACTCTAATGCAATGCATAATAATAAAGAATACACTTAAAAGCATTACCATTTACAAAGCACATTTATATAACATATTTTTAAATACTAATTCTTATCTAATGTCTAAAAGCCTAATTAAATTAGCACATAAAATCAAATGCTCTTATCCAGCCATAAGGAAGCTGAAGTAAATTGCATAAATGCTCGTGACTAATTTAAAACACAATTGAAAAACTCCAGGAATACATAATTACCTTCTGGACGCTAATTTGTTTTTATGATGGAGTAAACACGCTTAAATTAGTCATTCTATTTAAGTACAAACGATTCATTCTGGATTTTATCACAATTAAAATCTTATTCACTGGGAATTCCATAAATATGTTAACACGATTTCTACAGGTTTTTCGCATACCTGAAACCAGCTCTTTGTGTATTATACAACCCATGACACTGGTCATCCTTCTTTATTCCTGAAACAGCAATTCCAAACTAGTTTTCCTTTCGCAATTTCATAAGCTATCAAACAAAGGTCCGGTTTTTTGAGTTCTGGACAAACTCGAAATTTGAATGTGCGTCATAGCACTTCAAAAAGATTACTCATCAAAACTGACGTTTAAAGAAATGACTATTTTACCCATTTAGCTAAAGAAATCAAGATTAATGTTAATTGCTATACAAAAGATAATGCATTCGAGTTAATCTTTAAGTTTTATTGTTAAAACATTGGCTTTTCGTGCGTCCATACGGTTTGACAAGAAGGTAATTCTGTTATTCATCAGTTGTTCTTTTTTTTGTTCTTTTGTGTGTCCATCAAATCCATAGCATTTTTACTGAATGTTTAATTACATATGCGTAATTATTATCAACAATTTTATAATATACGTACGTCCGTATTAAAAAAAATATTCCCACGGAAGAAAGGTTTTCTTGATTAGCACGAAGTGTTTTTAACAACTTGGTTGATAATGAAATGAAATACCTTGTTTATTAAAGCATTTCATCTAGGTTTAGTAGATTGTGTACGCTACACACGTATTTTTAAGCAACTGGCCAGTACCAGAACCAAAAATTAAATCAAGATTGTTACACAGATAAATAGATGTGCAGATATAGCATGTCTAATCATTCAAGGACAATTGTTTAAATCTCGTTTTTTAAGTTTCAGAATAATATTAAACAAGACTACTGGACTGATTGTAATTGCAGTGGACTTACTGCGATGCAAAGAAAATTAAAAATGTATGATGCAGATTGGAATAATTTTAATTTATGCAAAAAAAAACATATCCAGAGTTTGGCCGCTGGATAAATTCATAAATATTGTAATTTTAACTAGAACTAAAACTTTGCAAACTTGTTTTAAAAATTAAAAAATTACTTTTTACGATTTAGTTTCGTATATTTTTTCAGATTAAACGAGAGCAGATAATATTATTAAATCCTTAATTCCTTTAAGTAATCTCTACTACTCTTCCTTAAATTCCCTTACAACTGTTAAAGAAGATTACACCCAAAACTCTTACATTATTATCTCCTTATATCATCTAATTACCTAAATTGTAAATCATTTCTATTTCGAAAATCACTTCCTATAGAAAAGATAAATGCAACATTGTAACCTGCTTTATATTCTCCTAAAGGTTTATTTAAAATGCAAATTGTTATCTCGTAAACATTTTCTACTAGTTTTTAATAATAATAATAATTCTAAAACAAATTGAACTTTTTAATAAACAACACATAACACTAATTTGAACAAAACCTCAAAACATCCTAGGAAATTCTAATAACATTCGTTAAATATAGGTAGACATAATAATAAATGTTATTTTTATGTGCATAAAAACAGAGAGAAAATGAAAATGTGCTATTTTTTGTTATATCAAATTAGCAGCATGCAAATTATGAATAAGCGGGACACATGGCAAATAAAAAGAGGATTTTCTACGGTCATCTTTTAAGCATGATGTATGATGACTGCTACTGTAAAATTCTAAATAATAATCCCTCTAGTACGCACTATAGACACACAATTACTATCGAATACACCTGTAGGAACAGAAATAGAGAGTAAAAAAGCCTAAATATTTGCATACAATACGGATTATTATATTTATTTAAAACACATTTATGTAGTTTCACACATTACACAATAATAATAACAAATCTGCTGTCAAAAACAAAACTTGAAAAGTAAAAGTAAAACTATTTTAGAGACGGGACTCTTTAAAACGTTAAACATTGTTATTTTGCAAATAAAGCCAAAAATTTAAAATAAAACATTTTAAAGGAAGGGACTCTATTTAAAATTTAACGTTATTTTGCAAATGAAGCTTAAAAAGTAAAAGCAAACCCATTTTAAAGACGGGATTCTATTCAAAATCTAACGTTATTTCGCTAAGCACAAAAATATATAGCCGCTTAAGTTGGGCCGTTCATGTCGGGGAATCGTTGTGCAGATTTCAGAGAAAAAAATAACGTTAAAGTTTGAATAGAATCCCTTGTTTAAAAATGTTTTACTTGCACTTTTTGTGCTTAGCGAAATAACGTTAGATTTTGAATAGAATCCCGTCTTTAAAATGGATTCCCCGACATGAACGGCCCAACTTAAGCGGCTATCCAAAAGCGGCTAATTATTAGCGGCTGCGACAAAAGC
>JAQGAA010002857.1:0-11870 GCA_034696425.1 Isotoma viridis
CTTTATTAGTTTTAAAAGTCATAAAGTCAAGCAATTTCTTTCGTACATATGAGATATCATTACAGAAATCATCCGTTCGTCCTATATGTACTGTCTCCCCATTATGAAAGAAACGCCCGTTCACATTCACAAATTGTTTAAAACAATTAAAATTATTAAATTTTATTCTCTCTTTTAATTTTGCATTTTAACAACTTTTTAAAATTGGAAACGAGAAAAGGTAAACACAACATGTAATGAAAGGGTTTTCATAAAAATAGAATACACTTTGGATATAAACAAAATATAAATGATAAATTCTTTATATATTAATCTAACTGTGTTCAGTAAATTATCAATATCTTAGCCAAGCTTCAGATCACTTGATAAACCAATTTTAAAAATTCCGTTTCTAAAACCCTAGACTTTAAACCACTCCAGTCAAATTGCATTATAATTGATACTAAGATTGGTAACACGGAATGAAGAAACGCAAAGAAAAAAATAACAATGCAACTACATAAAAATCCTATGACAAAGAATACAAATTTCCATTGCTCTCTAAAAGGCTCAAGTCTCGAGTACGTTTTAATAACTTTTGTTAAAATGAATGAGTTGCAAATAAATGATATCCACATTCGCATAATGATAAATCCAGTCGCTGTTGCAATCAAGCCAATGTTCAGCTCATAAAAGGTATAGAATGTTGTAGCGTCAATTAGTAAATTTAGATAAGTCCGTATTAAATTATATGCCCCGTACTCTGTAAAAAAGTAATACAAAATGAGAATAAAGAATCTCTAATTTTTAAAATCAATTTAAAACCTGAGCTTTGAATCCATTAATTTCTATTTTTTTATTTGAGATAATGCTTGGGACACTTACGCCTTGAGGTTAACTCCATTGAGTCTAAGATTGACTCCTTTGAATAAAATCCCATTATATATATTGAATTCAGCTAATAAAAGATAACTCCAGGCGACTTAAGTTGTATTTGTTTGCTTATAGACTGTGCAAAGGTAAAAGCTACTTTGGCTTCCAAGTGGCTTGTGGTATTGAACTAATAAATAGAGTATAAAAATTAATTTCTGGAGACCTTGGTACAGAAATTGGGCAAAAGCTAATAATTTTAGCTTTTGCATATTATGCATTTTGCTAGTCTTGTATTCAAATGAAACATTATGTAAAGGGAGATGTCCCTACGGTTTGTGGTGTACTAGTTAGTGACTTAAAGATATTGTAAAGTGAATAAAGATTTTAAGACTTGGTTTTGAATAGAGCCTATTATGGACTTGGAATTCAAATAATTTATGGCTTCGAACCAGTCTGTAGTAAGCCTATTATGTGTGTATGTTTTTTTTTGCTTGTTATAACAATTAATGCTATTGTTTAGTAGACTCGGTTGATGTTATTATGTTTAGGACCGGACCATGTTGAACCTTGAACCATGCTTGATGAATTTTTAGGAATTTAAGATACAAATACAACTATAATTTATTAGACACACATTTATACAAGAACATTTTTACCAATAATACACAATACTATTCTTGACAAAAATTAAGCAGAGAAGACATTCTTGATTTTCAGTGAGTTTCTTCCCCAACTTTGAATTCTTTAATTTTAAAGACCTCATAATGCCTGAAACTGAAAGTTTACGATTATTGTTTAATATTATCCTCAGCGGCTGTACCGTAATAAAAAATACAATATTTATTAAATTCTATTAAGAGTTTTCTTTCATTAAGTCTACATTCAAAATTTAATTTTTTTCTTGTTTAAAGCAATAAAGTCACACCCTGTCGAGCCAGTACATATTTGTTAGTCGTTTCTTAATTAAATTGATACTTTTGCTTAAACTTTTGCCATACTTGTTATTGTTAAAGGATAATGTCAGTAAATCTGAACTTTGACTAACTGTAAGACCAGAAGAGAAGGCCAACATAACTTTCAAAACTAAGGTTTTTAAATCATCACAAGTTACGTAAGTTTTACTGTGATTTTTTCCCTACTATTTAAAAAGTTTTATGTCAATTTATATGACTTTTCATGACCTCTAATCTTTTTGTTTTTCATTTTTTTTATCCAAAATTCAAAGAATATTTACAGTATTGAACATTATTAATCTTTGTGTAATTTAGCAATGTAGAAATCCTATAGTCAGTTATTTTGATATGATATGATATTAGCCTTAGACATTTTGATTAAAGAATATTTTCATATTATTATTTTAAAGTCCATCACTAAAACTCAAATTACGATTATATTTTTTGAAATTTTGGTTTCTTCTACTGAAAAGCTAAATTTTCTTACTTAAGTTAGTAAAAGCTAATTAATTAATATACAATGGACGTTTCTATTTTATTAAGGCTAAAATGGGCATTCCTGATCTTAGTCCACCTGTTCCCTCTGCACAAACCCCGTCCTTTGCTAATTCGTATATTGATTGTGATGGAAATTATGGGACTCGTCGTAAACCAATTGAAGTAAGTAAAAGAATGTTTAAAAAATAACCTTATTTATATACAACAATGTTTTAAGAGTTGTACTTGCAATTTGATAGGAATCACAAAGCAAGGGATTCAGAGTAATAAAATGCTCTTGTTGCGGTGATCCGATGGGAGTAATTAAAAATAGTGGGGACACGTTTTACTGTGCAGTTAAAGATGGCTGCTGTCCCAAAGGGATTTCTCCAGTACGGATTGGACGGTATTTGGCTTTAAAATTGTAAAATACTGGGTAGTGTTACCTTAAATATGATTTTCTTGCATTATAAATGGTTTGGCAGGCCTGAGCTGAAAAAACGGACGGTTTTTGAGACTGATAGTTCAGTCAATAGCACCAATATTACTGCTTCTGCTGACAACGAGTCCCACAAAACAACAAAGTACCCTATTTATGAAAACATGGATGTTAATACTAATGGAGATCTTATTCCTGTAGTAACCTTGGATGAGGACAGTTCTCTTCCGGAAGGTACTGAAGGAGATGTTCTGGAAGTTGCAAAATTCTGGACCGTTTCAAAGCACCCTGTTAAAGGAATGGGGGACAATGAAAATGAAACTGTGACGAAGATGAAACAAATCCTTGTGACATTACTAAGAGCTCCAGGTTGGGTTATTTATTAATTGTTAAATTAAAATTAAAGGCCGTTTAAGAACTTAGGTCTTTCATTTGTCAAAGGTGAAGCTTCAAAAGATATTCAATTCAAAATATCGAATAAAGCTTCTGATTCTGGTGAGAGCAAACAGTTTATCGGTCAATTCTCATTCGGTGGGCCATTTACATTTGGAAAAAAACAAAAAGAAACTAAGGATACGAGGTCGGAATCCAGATCGTCATGGGCAGCTTCACGGCCACCGAAAAATGGTAAGGAGTAATGGTAAGTCAACAGTTTAAAAGAACTTATAATAAAAATATATTAAATTCATTTGTGATTTGAATTCATGGATGTCAGTGGGAGGAGGATCTTCTTCATACTTTGCTAATTATGACAACCCTGCCCCAAATAATGATGGGAGTGGAAAAGGAAGAGGCAGAGCAGGTAATTTATTTTTTTTTAAATTGTCGTCGTTTATTGTATACTGGATGATAATTTATTATGTCTAATGTGTGATTAGAACCCCGTGTAGGCGATTGGACCTGTAATGATTCTGGTTGTGGGAATAGCAATTTTGCTTGGCGTAAGGAATGCTTCCGGTGCAAAGCTCCTAAACCTGGTACACTTCTTTGCATAAAATAAGAATTTTATAACCTACAAATTCCATATTATAGTGCTATTAATTTGTGGCCCATTATTGTGGTAGATGATATTGGGAGCAGTAGTGGTGGAGGTGGCTATGGTGGAAATCGCGGTGGTAGAAGTTCCTACGGGGGTGGAAGCACAGACAGTGGCAATAGTAGTAGAGGCTTTGGTCGAGGTCGCGACAACAACAGTTCGTTTGGTGGAGGAGACAAGGACGATGCGTCTGGAGATAGTACTACTGGAGGCTATAGTGGTAGCGGTGGTCGAAGCTCGTATGGCGGAGGAAGTGATTTTGGTGGAGGTGGTCGTGGCTGGGGAAGAGGAGGAGGCAGAGGAGGTAGAGATAATAATGATGATTCAAATCATAGAGGTGGAGGTGGTTGGGGTGGTAATAAGAGAGAAAATGATTCGTCTTCGGATTTTAATCCTTCCAAGCGAGCAAGGGGTTCGGATTATGGGGGAAATTCTGGGTCAAACAGCTGGAATTCTGGTGGCGGAGGGGGTAACTCGGGTTCTACAGCTGTTGAAGAGTCATGGGAATAATACTGTTTACAAACTTACTAGATTTTGGTTTGAATTAAAACAAAAATGAGAAATAAAATAATAATGCTTTCAGTCGCCGCATGTATTTTAACCGCTGTTATCTGTTGCCTCATTCGAGTATGAGGATCTTTTTAATACTTCAATCTATTACTACATGCCAATCTGTAGTAAACACAAGTTCACTTTCACTAGCAATATTACATAGAGGTATCTGGATTTATAAAAATACCGGAGATGTGGAATGCCATGCAGTAATGAAGTTTTACAGAACCAGCTATGACGATAAAAAGAACCAAAAAATGGACTTTAAAACTTTTAAAGAATGTCCGTTCAATTTTGTGCTAAAATGCTCTAATGATTGAAAATGTATATGTTAGGAGAAGCGGCACTAGGTTGGAGTTAAACAATTGCACTTGTGTCATGTTTTTTAGTAAATCTTAAAGCTTTTTACAACTTCTTGCAAAAGAAAGAACACCATAAAAACAATTAACTATCAGTATGTATACTTTCACTCGCATCAGCATTAATTAACGAGGTACCTATGAAATGAATCTGGGGTGTGGTATTTTGACCATAATGTAACAAGTTATTTAAGTTCCGACTTCCTTAAAAACGTAATGACAAAAAAGTACTCTTTTTCTTTTGTAAGAAATCTGAATTCATTTACTTTATACTCAAGGAACGATTCTCCAAGGAATAATAAGAAAGAATTTTTAGTTAATGACATCATTGAGATTGACCTGGAAGACAGTGATCTGTATTATCCGGTTGTCAACCTCAAGCGTTCAAAGGTCGTAAGCTTGGCCGGTATGAAAGCACACTCGAGAGAGACATAAGAATTAATTACACCTGTGCTTACTGTTTCTTCTTGAGTTATAATACCAGCTTGTTCTTTATTAGCTTTATGTAGTTTGCATTTACCAATACATTCTTGAAATAATTGTAATTCTTATCATGATATCGATTAAGCTCTGTATATTCAGCTGCACTGTACTCTTTTTGAGGAGTTTGCAATAAAGAGCAACTCAAGACAGGAATTGTTACGTACAGTGTTTTATAAGAAAGAAAGAAAATAAATACTCAAAGGGAATATGGCATTAATAAGATTAATGACATTTCATGCTTGTCTATCTCAGTTGAAATTTTGGCCAGATGTAGCTGGTATTTTGTTTGAATTTCAGACCGAGCAACTGTTGATGAAAAAATGTCTGGAATTTGAGAAACCCAACATTTATGTATCTCATAAAAATCCTGGCCTAATTAACTTCATTCGTTGACTATGAGTTAATTTTCTCGTCTATAACAAAATTAAATTCAATTATTCTAGTCAGATAAATTTTGTTCGGATTTCAGTCCAAAGCAAAACATATTTTTATTTCACTGCGTCACAAAAGACGTCTTCTTTTCAATTATTTTTAATTATAATTCAAATTACTTATTTTTTCATCAATAAAAACCCACGCGTACAACCAGCAATGTAAAAGTTAGATTCCACATTAATTTTCTTCTTAAGTCTCAAATGAATTAAAAGTTGTCTTTTCTAGATTCAGCTTGGTGGTTTTAGGTTTTTTCTACCTTTTTTCTGCAAAAACCTGACATTGGGAGTGTAGATGTAGGACGACGTGAAAACAGCATAGGATCCAAGAGTTCTGGGATTTTGGGATTTGGGGGATTGTGCAAACAAGGACTGTGACCAAAATTTATACAACTAGAGTAGTTGTTTCTTTTTGAGGCATTTTATACACACCCGTAATGAAGTTGAATGTTCAGGGATTTGAGAATTTTATTGAAATGCAAAGCCTGAGTAGGAGGAAATGGTTCGGAAGCCAATCAGGAAACGAAAAACTTATACATTTCTTTTTACCTTTAAAACTCATTATATGAATGAACTTATGAATTTCATTTGACAAATCTTACTTTGATGACAGGACATATTCCTTAACGTCTTAAAACTTAAATGTCATCTTACGTAAACAGGAAATATGAAGGCAATTCTCTTAATGAGTAGCAGTTTGAAATAATTATTGATTTTTCAGTGTTTTTCATTGCTAGGATTAAATCTCCTATCAGTAAAATCTTTCGGAAGTCTGAAGATTAAAGTAGATCCTAGGCAACTCAATAAGATTTAAAATAATCTAAGACCTTCCATCAAAAGTAGTCATCAAGTAATTAAATATTACCTTGGAACTCCACGGGGTGCCAGCTTAATGTATAAAGTATCTCGTATCAGTTATAAAATTAATGCCCTAAATTTGCTCTTTAAGTTGCTACCAAGGATTTAATCTTAAAGATTTAACCACATAACATAGTAAGAACTTTAACCTCGCAATATCCATTTTAGGCTTGTGACTTTATTATGGTAAGAATGATTTATAGCCTCTTCACCAGTTAGCAGCATGCTACCAGATTTAATGTCATGAGACGATTATTACTAAATCCATGTCATACATATGCAAGTAAGAGCTTATTTTTTTTAAAACCTAGTGCTAATACTTTTTCTTTTTACCAGTCCACTAATTCAATCCTTTATTGGGAAGAAAAACTGAATCCGTATGTGGGCAAAAGTCCATCTAATGTTTTTCCTTAGATATCTGAATGCTTCTCAAGATGACGTGTCGGGTTTATGCTTAATTAGTTTAGATAGTATTAACATTGCTAAGTATATTCTTCAACCTTAGCTCTTTAGTCCAATTAGGTGAATTATTATATTTATAAGTGTAACTTATAGATGTTAACTAATATTTAAAAATTATTGCTATCATTTAGAAACTTAACAGATATGCAAATTTAAATTTAAAATCTGTTTAAATCTTTGTAGTCTAGACTCACCGTATTCCATATAATTGCATGCTTCTGCTCACTTTTATACTTATGTTTTTTGTTTTGTTAGCATTTCTTAATTTTATTTGTCAGATATAATAACAAATAAGCTGACGAAGTAGATAACAAATTACTTTACTTTGCATTTAAGTGGAGAGAAATGGTACTCAGTAAACATTTATAAATTCAGTATCAAACTTATGAAAGAAACAAAAGTCTTAACTCAAAAACTGGAAACTAGAATAGATTCGTGTATTTCTGGAAAACTATTAGCTTGAAGACAACGTGGAAAGTTAGAATTGATTCCAATGGTTGCGAGCTGTATAAATTAATGTTTAACGCAATCCTTGGACAAAATCATATAACTACATGTAATAAACCTCTAAATTACTGCTTTATCCTTGGAAAAATAATATTATGTATTTTGACTGTCTTTGGGTAAAGGGTTTTTCATGATTGATTAGAAATTCTTCAGAAGAAAACAATATTAATCAAAAATTTAAATTGCTCATAAAAAAGAATGAATTAATTCAGAAATAAACAAACGGATTCCATAATCTCGTTTAAGAACCTTGGTGGCCTTACGAGATTTTAATACGGCTATATACATTTTTCAGCTTCTCTAAACTAGATTCAATTTACAAAAATTCTTTAAATTCAAGTTTTAATTCTAACCAATTGGTGACCAATTGGTAACTCATTTCGGTAAAATTGGTTACATTGATTGATAAGCGTATGCCAAAACTTCCTGGGGTAATCAATTACTACTATGGCGTTATGTTGCCATATATATTTTTACAGAAGGCTTTCAAATCATGTATTTATCACAATAAGAATAGCAAAGAGACAATCAAAAAATTGAAAACAGTTATTTTCGTATTTTGGAAAGGCTTTTGTGCCCTTATCTAACATTTTGGTTTAGAAATAAAGAGGATTAACATTATTATTTCCTTCAGTTAATAATAGACTAACAGATTGATTGCCCCCGTTGTCTGTTACAGAAATCTTGTTTTAAATTAGCATTATCTATTGCTTAGTTTAGTTTTTAAATGGTTTTAGTTTTACTTATAGATAAAGTTTCATCTTACATTTTTTTCTTATAGCATTAACACGAATTTAGAATATGTCTTTAAAAGGCATCTTCGATCTGAATATTTCTATAAAATAGATTGTTATTATTGGATGTCATCCTGTTTCTTGTGGTGTATAATTTCCCACAAGCACTAAAATCTCACTCAACAAAGTAAGTAAATAAATAAATTTCCAATACGCCGATCAAGTTGAAATACTCGAAATACATTAGGCTTACTTTCTCTTAGATTATCAAGAGTAGAGTTGATTTCATTTCAAGACAAGTACCAAATGACACGGTATTACTAAAAGTTACTTTGAAATTAAAGGCTCTCGGTAGAAAAACAGGAAGGGAGTTAAAACGATTGAGGGAAAGAGGCAACTTGTGTTTAGGCACAGGTTATTTGGCTTCTGCGAGTGTTTACAATAATCTTGAATCAAGATGAATGGTGTGCCGAAGTGAAAAGCAACAAAATGAATAAAACGCTTTGCTTTTACTATTTGTTTACTTACATAGAGTGCCAAATCAAGCTTTTAAATCCAATATTTAGAACTTTAGAGAAAGGAACCAACAATGATAGTAGCATGTTTGATAAACTATTCTATCAGATTGCAGGAAATAACTAAATTATCGTTATCATTCTATTCTCTGGAATTTAATTAGATAAGTCAAAATATCATTTTGAGCCTTCGATATAATTAATATGTCTAGGAATGACGCACTAATATTATGTTTATTTATCAAATCTTTGATATAAAAATGGAAGCTGTTTTAAGTTTTAATGTTAGAGGCTTTACATTTCAAATATTTGATTCTATTGTCAACTTTTTACCATTATTGTCCGGATATTATTATAAATTTGAAATTAAGATTTTAAAAGTTACTAAAACCAATATTGATCTGTTTTAAATTGACACGATCTATAAAATTATGTAAACGCTACTTTTTTTTAATTTCTTAAGCATTAGTATAATTTTGTATTATTTATAAAAAAATCTGTAGCTCTTACATAACTACTTTATTTGTATGTATAAGTAATCTCACAAGCAAACTGTTTTCAGTGAATTTTATCTATTGAAGTTAAGCAGCTGTGTTTTCTTTGCCATAAACTTTAAACTTTAAATGTATTCAAGCCTTTTCAAAATCTTAGTTTCAGAGATAATATGCTACATTTTATATGTTTGGTTTTCATGGAGGTGTTGTAGCGGATGACGAGAATTTAACATTAAATCTGATTGTCCTGGACCGACTGGGACTGCGACGAACTTGATCCATGCTAGTTTTTTTAGCTGGCAGAGCGATGTAAGAACCGTAAGCAAATCTTTCATATTCAAATGTTATTACAAATAAACCCAGGGGATCATATCACAAACAATATCTCTACATTAACTAGATGAGTTAAAAGCATTATTATTATGTTTTTCTTCTCTATATTATATGAATATATGAATTATATCTAATTATATGAATCAACAAATACTAGATGAAGAGAGAATAATACAAGCTGATGACAATACAAGTTTGTTTGTATTACCCAAGTCAGCTTGTCTAATCGAAAATCTAAGCTCGCACACAATCATAATTAAATTTAAAAACTTTGATACCAATATATTTCAAAGGATATCAAATCAAAGGAAACTGGACATACAAGTACAGATTTTCAAATAAGTCTTAATAATTTGCCAACAAGACCCTTGCTTTGTATTGAATACAACTAAACCTGGACTTTCTTGACTAATCTAAAATGTAAAAGTGTGTTGTAAATTCTGTAGAAAATTAAATAAGCTTTCAAAAACTAGGATAGACAGCGAACAGGAAGTAATTGCAATAGATCGGATCTTCATTCTTCAACACCATTGTCCTCATTGGGCAGGGGAATTGGAGAAAAGAAATAGTTTTTTTACCCCACAACTTATGGGATTTCATGCGACCATCATTAAAGTATACTTCCCATATAGTAGCTTTCTTCATGTTGAAAAATTGTGTATTGAAGGTTGTTCTTGTTTGAGAGGACCTGTCACGAGCGACAAGTAAGTACAACTCTACAAGTGAAATTGTTCTTGGGCATTACCTTCTCCTTGAAAGGAAGTTAAACTTGGAAAAGTTTCAACTATATATAACTAAGCGTTTCCCACTTCGGTTTCAATCTAGATTAACTCCTTTTAGGTATCAAATATAATAGAACATTGAATGTACGTCTATCGCCCACTCCACTCACAGTTAGATCTTGTCGGTTGCACTTCCAGGATAGGTAAAACGGCTCATTCAGTTGAAATAAAAAACAAGGGATAGGAGAAGGGTGTGATAGCTGGAAAGAAAATGTAACGCAAGCACGCATCCCTTGTGAGCTCATTGCAATTTATCTCTCTGTAAGTTCCATACTATTATATCCATCTGTAAGATTAGTGAACACATAAAGCTTCTTTTCAAAGGCGAAAGGAATCATTTCATCCAAGCAAAAAGTTGGTGAAAGTAAAGTCCATGTGGAGTAGAATAAAAAGTTTATTTTCAGACAAAAAATCAAGCTTTTTTCACGGGTAGGTAGCTTCTCTAGGGACAAAATCTGTTCGGTTATGGTGGTCTAAATAAGCACGTAAGGAAAATGTATTGACACAAGCACTGAGTGCAGTGCCGTCAGGTAGGCGACTGTGCTCGTGGCTTGGCAAACTAACTTTTACTTTTGTGTGTAATCTGCCAATATCTCAATGTACCCCACACGGCGTTTCTTCAAATGGCCTCCACCCGACACTCCGGATTTCTTTATTTTTTCTAGGGTAAAAGCAAAAGAGGAATAAAAAATACGATTGAACTGAAGAGACACTTGAGGTTGATATAATTAGTGAAAAAAAACTTAGAGAACATAGAATTGAGGAACTTTAATGAAGTTTTTTGAACACCAATTCCAAATGATTTGACTTGACATTTGGTCGACAGTAATAATTTAGACTGACACAAAGTGTTGCAAACTGTAGTCTTGCCAAACTTGGCAGAGCTATTTTATGCTTTGACAGTTTTAATAATGTCTTTGAGAATTAAGGGTGTGATTGCAGTCAATCGCTTGTTTAAGGTTAGATAAAAAAGATGAAAAAGGTGATTGGCATTTTGCAAAAGTTGGTTAAATAGTGGGCTTGGTAATGTTTTCATGTTGTATTTTGAAAAAAAGACAGTACAATGCTAATTCTAATCATTTAATAAGATGACGTTTTATATAACAACTTAAATAAAACTAATTTTAAATAATTGCTGGAATAAAAACGATACTTGTAGGTATTGCGTTACATCCTTCTTTGAAGTATCCAAGAAAGACAACAACATTAATTCCTTAAGAGTAGTGTAGAGTAATTTCTAGATTACGTTGGCTAATTTTACGAGCAGTTTTTTGTGTGTACTACTATGCAATATGCTATAAGTGCAAATGTTTCCCTGATGGAAACTGTTTAATGTAATTTCTCTTGAATACCTTTTATGGAAAAAAATACATAAAAAATAGATTAAATTTGTACTGGTATCCAAATTTGTCTCAATGCCGGCAGTTACAAGACAATCAAGACAAAGATCTAAACTAGATAATATGATTCATTTGATCTTCTCTGTCTACATCTTTATCTTGTTCTTTTATACATTATTGTCCATATATTATTAAAAAATATGTGACCATTGATGTTGAGATCTTTAATTTAGTCTTGAGTACCTGACTGTAGATAGCAGATG
>JAQGAA010002858.1:0-11867 GCA_034696425.1 Isotoma viridis
TTCAAAAAAATTCAAAAAATATCAGTGTTTTCAGAAATTTTTGAAATTTCAAAATTTAGGAGAACATACAGACTCGGGGGTTTCACCCATCGCTATGTGCTGTTTAAACGGTTTATTTTTACTAAAGTTTTTTATACGAATATTTATAGAGATCAGCATGCGAGCGAGCTTCAAGTGGAGAAGAGTTAAGTTATTTAAAATCTCAATTAAAATCTGTAAGTGTGATTCGTAAAGCAGTAGAAGCTCGATTAAGCGTTCTTAAAGAAGGTGGAAGCGAAGGGGCTGATTGGACGGATGAAGGCGAAGGCTGGCAAAACTATTTTCTAACCCCTGGAGTCAAACTTCATTTACTCTCGTTAGATCAAATTCTAAAAAGCAGTGTTGCTGTTTCTTACTTTCTTGATTTCATGAATAGTGTCGGAGGAAGTAATATCATTCTAATGTACTTCAACACTGCCGGTTCGATTTTGAGAATCTTTAACTTTATTTACCTAAATTTTTCTAGTAGAAACTAAATTTGAAACCATATTTTTTAAACTTTTAGCTTGGAAAAGTCTTGCAGAGCAACAAGTACTTGCAATTGAGAAGAATGAAGCTGGTAAAGATCAAGCCGAAAACAATCAGGCGATGATGGAATGCCTTAAGACAGCTGCTACAAATGTTTTTAATGAGTTTGTTCCTGAAAATGTGCGTAAGAGTTTTTTGCATTGAAAAAACAGTTTTCAAAACGAATTTATGAAGATAAATGTAGATAGATAGATAGATTGCCTTTATTAAAATATCTTTCCAATATCAAATTTGGCACGTTAATACAATGTCTTGGTTTTCAAATGGTGACGGTCCGTGTGTGATTTGAGATGCGTAATCTAGTCCAGCCCTAATTTGCATATTCACATAAAATGGGATTCATCGAATGCTTCACACGTTTGACCGAAAAAACTATTTTATTTTCTTGGTTGAGTGCGTTGCGAAATATTATTCCCCTTGTCCTTAACCTCTTGTTTTTTGTTCATCATGTGAATCTGGTTTCTTGGCTATTTCAAAATTTCTGGATTCACGTCAGAACTAAAGACACTTAAGACTTTGAAGTTGAAGGAAATTTGAACGTATTAAATTATATCATCATGAATCGTGATTTATTTAATAAAACCATAAGGCCATGTACAATTGTGGGTAGTAATTTTTTTAAATTTCTTAATTTTCCCAGGCAATTCACAAAGTGAGGCTGCCAGACAGTGTATCTCGACGCTTCTTTATTCAAATGCAAACTGGGTCAATAAGTCCAGCATTATTTGATGATATCCACGAGTGTCTCATGGAGACTATGGAATCCTCTGAGAAATTCTACCCTGCATTTTTAAGAAGTAAACTTTACATCAAATGTCTTATGGATTTAGATCTGCTCAGAACAGACCCTACAGCAAGTGCATCGGACGATGAAGAAGAAGATCTTGTATCTTTGGACGATTATGACCTTTCTTCAAATTCCGAAACAGACAGACAGAGGTAAGCTTCATTTCTTTGTTTGGGTTATGTTTATTACCTAGTTCATGTATAAATGTGATGAAATAAACACAATTACAAATCGTGATTATGTAATTTAGTGAATCTGAGTTTATCAAAATTCTAATTTTTGTTGTCTATGATTTGTAGACCAGCCGGAGACGAATATCAGACCTGCTTGGATTGCTTAAAAGTCAGAAAACAGATAGAAGACGGGTTGACACATGACGATGTCCTTCTTTGGGAAAAGGGCTATTTGGAGCGTCGATATTGCTTAAAGGCAGAAATAATCGAAGCTGGGCTTACAGTAGAAAAAGGAAAACAATTTGGTGTCTATGCTATTCAAGTTTTGAGAACGGAAAAATGGGATGGGAGGGAAAGACGATGGCACATTTACAGGTTCTTTTCTTTTTTAATTTTTACACAGGATTATTTTTCAGAGTGAAATGATAGAAATTGAAATAATCTTATTTGTAAAGGAGATACTCGGATTTCTACGATTTTCACCAATGGATCAAGTCAAAATGGATGAGGCTGAATAAAATTGAATTCCCTAGCAAACATACATTTAGAACTACTGACCGTATTTTTCTGGAACGGAGAATGCAAGCTTTGAATAAATATCTAGATACAATTATTCAAATGACTTCTGAACAGGTAAAAGATCACTCAACTCAAACTTTTCTTTATATTCAATCCTAGACTACTTTTTATTTCAGTGTTTCGGCGAATCTCTTCAAGATGCACTTTTGCATTTTTTCGAACCTGGAAATTACGTGATAAAAAAGAAGCAATTAAGTGAAAAACTGGAACAGACTTTAGTGAATCCCTTAAAGCAATCTGTAAAGACGGTTACAAGTGTCGTGAAAAACGCCCCCGACACATTTATAAGTACGCTTGATGGTTTCACCAAAATGTTCTATTCTAAAGGATCAGAACCAGAGCAACTCGCAGAAGCCATGAAAGTAGGAGCATCTATTGATATCGAAGTGCGTCACTAGCTAAAGAGTTTTTTAAGGACCTTTATGTACAATATGACTGAATTTAATCGTGAGTTAAATGTTGTTCTCCTGCAGGTTGATGATAATATTCCTTTAAGAATTATTTTACTACTGATGGACGAAGTATTCGATCTTAAACAAAGAAATCAATGGCTCAGAAGAAGAATTGTTGCTTTCTGTAGGGAAATTTTAAAGGTGTTTTTTACTATCGCATTTTTTGTTTTTGTCTCAGATAAATATTCGGATGTGTAGTATCGTGTAACCGTGTTTATTTGTACCACGAACTACGACCCATAAGTGATGTTTGTTTTTATTTTAGTTATTTTTATTTATTTAGGCAATGTTTGGAGACACAATAAATCGAAGAATAATAGATCATGTTGCCTTTCTTACAAATCCTGTAAAAGTTTCTGGATATCTTCGTAATCTTCAGTAATTCATATTATTATATATAAAAACTCTTTAGTTATACCTATAATGGGTTCATCTGGGATTTATAACTTTCTGACGTACTTTTAGGAGAACATTATGGCCAGATGGAAAGCGTGCTACAGCCAAAGAAAGTCGAGACAGTGAAATAAAAATGCGTACAAGAGTTGCTGCAAAAGCGGCTCTCGTTGCCTGCATTTCAGGTTTTTAAAAATATTTTTTTTAAATCGAAGGCATTTGATTGATTCATTTTTAAAACTAGAAATTGATTTTGTTCGCAGATGAGTTGAAACGGTTGATAGGAAGCGAAACAACACGTCGCGGTCTGCTTTCGGTTTTCGATTTATGTCAGAACCGGATTTTAAATAGAAGATTCACTCTAGTGCTGTTAGAAGGGATTCTCAAGTCATTATTTCCAGATAAGCCTATCATGGACATCATTCAACGTCTTCATTATCGATCTAATCGAGTTGGAAAAATTAGGCCATTCTTAGTACCCTCGAGATCGACAACCCTCAAAGCACCAGGGGCGAGTAATAATTTAGGTGGAATGGCCAGTAGCCTCTCACCTAGGGGGTCCCGCAAGAAGAAATCATGAACATTGAAGATTATTCATAACTGATGTCCTGCTGCATTTGCTGTTTTATAAGGTACAATTTGCTAAAATCGTTAAGGCCAAGGGTAATGGCTAATGATGTGAGACTTTTTTTTACTGCAAAAAGTCTGACAACAAAAATCTGTTTGATTATCCTACTTTCAATAATCTGATTTCTCTAGTAATCTTTCCCGTCCTTTGAGTGAAAACGACGAGGTAGCCTTACCTTGTCATCTCAGATTTGACTATTTGACCCTAAACCTAAACCATCGAACAGAACAGATCGTTTAGTCTTAAGTATTATTCACATATACATGCCATTTAACAGCAAATCTGCCGTGCATATTTATGAAAAACTTCTATACGTATTGTGAGAAAACGAATTTTGAACCTAATTTAATTAAAGCGACACATTCATTCCATTGTTCATAATTTAACAAGTCATGTGCATCCTGATTCTTGGTATTTTTTAAGCTAATTTTGTTACAGGTTTCGCGACAATCCTAAACTACTTTTTACATATTTCAATTTATAGCCAGTTTAGTTAGTAGTATTAGTAAAACTAAAACCAATAGCAAAAAGTATCAAATTATATACAGACCCTGCACGTCAAAAGGAATTTTATTTTCAAAGAACATTCATTCATTCGGACTCTGGCTTGGTTTGCTGGGGAAGTTTTCTATAACTTGCCAAGTGCTGGGTTTAATTACGTAAAGAATCTCGACAAACACAACGTGTTAAAGCTAAAGGGTGCATCCATCTCCGTAAATCGTAATCTCACAGACAGAAGAGCCATAAGCACTGAATGAGCTGTCGTAATAAATAATTCCAGACATAAAGGTGTATTTTATTAGCTTGCTGGGTCTCAAAAGTTCAAAACTTATTGTGTTTTTAGCAGGGTGATGGGTGATGCACATTAGTATGATTAAATCTTTAGTTGCTTTACACTTTCAAGTATTTTAATGTAATATAAAAATATGAAATAACATTATTTTGTTAAGTCGTTCATGTTGGTAGTCTTTGCTCTTTAGCCTTTTTGTTGTTGTTAGTACATAGGACATTATTGTGATTCCTCGCCCTGATATAAGTTATCTGTTATCTTTAAGATTTCAGATCAATCATGAATGACGAGTATTGTTATAATTTATTATCTAAAGTTTAAATTAAAATTTATAAATTATTTATTTTGTGTCCAGTCCAATAAATGTTGAAATGCAATTAAATAATCAATTAATTCCAAGAGCTGTGCTCCTTGACCTTGAGCCAAGGGTTATCAACACTATTCTTCAGTCTCCTTATTCAAAGGCAGGTTACCCAACGAACCCCTTCAACTTTTTAGCTTTAGCTTTTCAATTGAACTTGGGTTAAATTTGAAAATGATTTTCATTTGATTTTTCGTTTTTTTGTAGCTGTACAACCCAGAAAACGTGTATCTGTCCCAAGACGGGGGAGGAGCAGGAAATAACTGGGCAGCAGGGTATGGACGAGGAAACACTCTTCATGAGGAGGTCTTTGATATCATTGATCGTGAAGCGGAAGGCAGTGACAGTCTTGAAGTAATGCCGGCATTTCTACTAAATACTTTACCATTTTATTTTATCCTTAATTTATAAATAGTTTTAACCTATTTGCAATTATGAATAAATTAATATAAAATGTTCCTTAGGGATTTGTTTTATGCCATTCAATTGCCGGTGGAACAGGCTCAGGTATGGGTTCTTATATTTTGGAAAAGCTTACTGATCGCTTCCCCAAAAAATTGGTACAAACATACAGTGTCTTCCCTAACCAGGATGAAATCAGGTAAACTTACGGATGTATTGTTATTTTGTAATATTGTAATAAATATACTTATCTTTCCTTTCCATGAATGACGAAACTAATTCCTTATCTGATTTTCCGTTCGTAGTGATGTTGTGGTGCAGCCCTACAACTCTTTGTTGACCTTGAAAAGATTGACCCAAAGCGCTGACTGTGTTGTTGTTTTGGATAACACAGCGTTAAACAGAATAGCTGCAGATCGTCTTCACATAGAGAATCCTTCATTTACTCAAATTAACTCTTTAGTGTCAACTATTATGTCAGTGAGTACTGCAACTCTTCGCTACCCTTCGTATATGAATAACAATCTCATTGGGCTCATATCACCCCTTATCCCCACGCCACGGCTTCATTTTCTGATGACGGGTTACACCCCTTTAAGCTCAGACCATGAAGGAACTTCGATTCGTAAAACGACAGTGTTGGACGTGATGAGACGACTCTTGCAACCCAAGAATATGATGGTCTCTACCGCTCATGATCGTAGTGCTCATCATAAATACATTTCTATTTTGAACATCATTCAAGTAAGGGTTTATAAAATTTTATTTTTACGCTGCAATTAAAACTTTCACAAAGCTGAGAAACGGGAGAGTTATATTTATGTATATGATGTGATGATGTGAATGTGTCTGGTACAACTAATAGGGAGAAGTAGATCCAGGCCAAGTGCACAAATCTCTGCAACGAATTCGTGAGCGAAAATTAGCAAATTTTATTTCCTGGAGTCCAGCAAGTATCCAAGTCGCCCTGTCCCGCAAATCTCCTTATATTCAAACACCACACAGAGTCTCTGGCCTCATGTTAGCGAATCATACAAACATCTCTTCCGTAAGTTAATTTTTTCTCCGGATTCTGCCTAAATTCCATGCTCGATATAATTCTGTACATGACTCTTTCCTTTTTAAATGATTTATTATTTATAATTTTTGTGTATTTCAGTTGTTTAAAGGTGTAGTCAAGCAATATGACAAGCTCAGAAAACGCGAAGCATTTTTGGATCAGTTCAGGAAGGAAGAAATATTTTCAGAGAATCTGAACGAACTAGACGAATCACGAGATGTAGTACAAGACTTAATTGATGAGTATGAAGCTGCAACGAAACCAGATTATCTTCAATGGGGACTTAACAAACTCGTCAATAATGCTCAGTAGAAGCTCTTTCTTTCTTTGCCATATATATATTTGTATTCATTTTGTCTAATTACGCTTAAACTTTACTAGTTGTTTGTTTGTTAATCCCAATGATCGAATTCATGGCATGGGTAGTAGTACTGTTAAGACCATTATGATCACTTAATCTTTATTAATTGTAAAATCACCATCTATATCGTGGAGTTTGCTAATCTTTTTTGTACTGGCAAATAATAATTTTTTTATTGAACAATTTACAATTATGAAAAATAATAATTGCATACTCATTTGTTTAATAAATCAGTGAATATTAGTGAATAGTATAGAAAGTATAAACAATAATTTTTGAATAAGTTATTTCTTATTTGAAGGAAGGAATCAATTTCGTGAAAGTCACACTCCAGTGCACAACATTGTCGATTGTTGCGTTATTTATTGATCGCTAAACTCATGTTCCCTTTAGCAGTTTATATTCGAGAATGCCCACATCAGTTATTATTACTGAGCATAAATTAGCATGTGTCTCTCAGTGTACTACGACGACTACTGTTCTGTGATCCGTCCGAATGTAAAAGGGATGGGAGATCGGAAGAACCCTAGATAATTATTGATTTAATACCCCTTCATCTCATTCATTGACGTTTTCGTAAATTGATGGTACATCATACATTTTTCTCTAAAAAGTCAATTTCATATTGGATATCTGGATTAGTTTCTTTTTGGACCAGGGAGATTTGGAATGGGTGTGGTTCATTCTCAATTGTTTTTATGGTTTCGATTTCTATCCACCTGCACCTCTAAAAGAAGCCGGACATTTTTTTAGGGGAATTGTGAGAATTCTCATGGAAAGTATGTGGCGGATGGCAAAAGCAGTTAAAAAATTCATATTAAAAATATTTCTTCTACTAAAAAGAAGTTTTTCGATTAAAAAAATTAAAATATTTGAGAAAAATTAAAAATATTTGAAATGATAAAGTGTTAAGAAAATATATGGAGGATGGCGGTGGTATTGTACCAACGGGCACAACCTCGTCATAAGCAGTGGTTACCTTTACTTTCTCAACAGGTAAGAGTAAACTAATTAATTAAGGAAAACATTTAATTAAAAAATCATTCTGTCAAAGTATGTCAATTTCACATATTAATAAATTTCTTGCACTAAATACTATAATGTAAGGGAGCCCTAGCTCTTACTTTCTTCAAGGTAGAGTTTGTCAAAGATTGCGTTTTTATGATTTATGATTTATCTTAAAAGATTATGATGGTCCGTATTTACAGTTTTTACACTTTAGTGCGTAGTAGTGTAGTGAGTGTGGGCGTGACATCGCTTACATTGATTGACCTTCATCCATGATTTTAAATTATACTTTTTCAGATTCGTTTGCGTAACATAACCCAAATAGTTCTGCTAAACCCTTCAGAAAGCAAAGAAGACCTACAAGTTTATTTCACTCTTCATGTGAGTCCCTTCTCAGCCCCTTTTTTCACAAGTGGTAAAGTTATTGTGGCCCCTGTGACCCTGTGGGACGAGATCCAAGTATCACTTTGCTCTGCAAGACTCTCTGCTAAGGGATGTGTAGTTAGGATATGGAGTGCCCCTCAAGGAGAAGCTCTTCTCTCGTGGGGAGTTCATTTTCAAGGCCTTCATTATGTTGGAATGATAGAGGAATGGAACCCAAGTCTTTTTACTCCGAATACAATTGTATTTTGTACTCCATATGGGGCCTTTACGTCCTTGACGAGTCTTGTAGTGCCTCCGGTTGAGCCGCAGCGCTTTTTACAGTTGGCCAGCGATGTACAAGATATAAGAAGTTCCTACAATATTAAGAATCTCCTGGTTCTTCATGGATATCAACGATCTCTTCTTGAAGAAGTAAGCATTTTTTTTATTCTGTATTGTTTTGGGACATCATTATTTATGTTATTTGTTCTAAAATGGATTTTTTTAATAAATTGTTTCCAGCATGACCGTGGTGAAAAGTTGAAACTAGAAATTGCAGTGCATGGTTACTCGGTAGAAAGTGCAGATTCAACTCTTAAAAATCCACAACTTTTATCTGAGAGACTAATTCAAAGAGAAAGAGCAGGCAAAAAAAAATTACTACTGAAGGAAGAAATTGAAGCACTGAAAATTAAAATAAACTTATTAGTAGAAGAAAAGAGTAGAGCGGAAGAGCGAGTTCGTAGAATAAAAACAGAAACATCCAGTTTGGAAGATTTAAATGTAGATTTAGTTTCAAAAATTCATGATTTCAAACGGGAAAGGACGAGCTTGCATGACATGAAGGCAAGTATAGCCCAAAATGGGCAACATTTAGGGAAATATCGTAGTGCAGTTTTTATACGAAGAAAACAACTTATCTCTGAACTTCTTCAGATTTACCCTTTAGCTTTGGTAAGACTTATTACTGTTATTACTATTAATTATTTAGTTTAATTAACTAAATAATTAATTAATGTTATGTAAATTTAAGAATTTTGTAGTAAAGCAATTACTTCGAAAGTATTAAATTATATTATAAAATGTCATTACTAAATTTTTGAAAGGTCGGAGGTTCAAAAAAATATTCAATAAACGGAGTTCAGCTTCCAAACGCAGAAGAATATACGAATGAAAGTGGAGGTCAAATTTCAGTCGCACTAGGCTACACAGCGCATTTGGTAGCAATGATTGCATTCTTTTTAGGAATTCCATGTCGCTATCCAATTCGACATTTTGGTTCACGTTCACGTATAATTGATCACATCACCGTCCAAATTCCAGACAAAGAAAGAGAGTTTCCTCTCTATTTCAAAGGGAAAAAAGACGTGTATTGTGCCTACGCTGTTTATCTTTTAAATAAAAATATTGCTCAGTTGAGATGGTTTTGTGCCCTTTCTACTCCCGATCTCAGAGCTTCACTTCCTAATATTGTGGAACTTCTAGAGAAAAAATTAGTCATACCTGGGTTAGTAATTTTTTTTATTGAGTTTTGTGAATTTATAGTTTAATTCAATTCAAAAAGATACTTAAAATTACATACCGTTTTGGTAATTTATTTTACAGGTGGCCACCTAGTCTAGGAGAGGCTTTAGAATTAGCCCAAGAAATTACTGAAGATATTGATGCTCAGTTTTTCAATGAGGAAACCGAAATTACCCGTAGCTTGGATGGGGGTCTTGATAAAATGCTTGAAGATGGCACAGTCGTAAGTTTTCTCGCAATAAAATTGATTTATCTTATGTCAGCTAAGCTAAGCCAGCATCAGATGGATTTGGGTAGGTAAACTAGGGATGCAAAAGTGCTGAAATTCTCACAGTAGAAATTGCCAACTGGCAAAAACAGTTAATTTCCTGCTGGAAGTTAAACTACAGATGTGGAAATAAGCGTTAATTACCTACTTCGTATATTTCTAGTAAACCTAAAGCCAAGGATAAAATTCACAAGCTGACAATTTTGAATAAACATGTTGTTTGATTGAACTAATTTAGGAGCCATATCTAAAAGAAGCGTTTTCGGAAGAAAACCCTGGAGGTAATTCAGCAGCGTTAGGAGATATTCAACATGGCAGAGGCCAAGAACGATTTCTAAGTGGTTGGAAGAAAAAGACATACATAGAGACAGATGACTTTGATCCAAAATGGCTATTAGATTCTATGAATTTAGGTAAATTAACAAAGTCCATAAGTATGGAATATAAACACAGAATAGAATAGCTAAAGTAAAAATGAACGATCTATTTAGATTTTGACACTGCACGAAGATTCTCAACTTCAACCCCACCACAGCGACAACCTCTAATTCTCATGTCTGAAGACTCGAGTCATTCTACACGACGACGGAGAATGGGACAAGTCGACGCACCCCCTCTTAGTAGCCTTGGTAGGCAGCCGATTCCTATTGCTTCAACCACCTCAACAGAGAAACATTCTGAGAAAATAGATTCGAATACTCCATCCAAGGATATTGTGCAGTTAGAGAAAGATATTAAAGAGTTTGAAAGGAGAAGAAGTCGTGGGACAAACATTCCATATTCCAAAGAGTTGAGTGCTAGTAATGGATCATCAATGAATGCAAGTAATAACTTGCTTGTTGCTCCTTTGCCTGATGACAATTGGGTTACGGACGAAGATAAATATAATGATAACCGTGATAATGGTGAGTCCAAAAGTGTGCAAATCCTAACCTTAAATCATTTTTGGGACGAAGTGAACAAGGTCACTTAAAGTAATTTGTTTTGAAGCACAAATTGATTCTGATGTCTACACATTTTTATTTAACTAAATCGTCAAGTTTTACCTGTATCTTCTTAACTTAAGTATGTTCTTCACAGAGCTGCATATTGCTTGACCTGTACCATAAATCTATGAAAATGGTACTATTAATTGTCAGCAGTTTTGAGTAGTTAAGTTTCTTATGAAATTTTTGAAACTTTCAGATTTGCTGCACGTGAAACACACTGAAGTATGTAGTACAGGTTACCACATTCCACCTCCGATTGAGAAATTGCCTTGTGACGAAGAAAGAGCACTTCTCTTAAGAAAATCAAGTACAGACGAAGAGCATCCGCAAGATACAAAAGTTTTAAAACCAACTAAATATGATATTGACATAGAAGGGTCGTCATGTGAGAAGAAAGATCTATTGACCCCCTCTTCAAAAGAAATTGGAAGCTTACAAAGTTTAGACTGTGATAGAAATAAGAGCAAGGATAAATGTGAATCTATGATGGATAAGGATACAGCAGACACAGAAGATTCTTCATTATGGATTAGAACGGAAGCACTTATGGATGCCCCCTCTTTTAATTTGGTACGAAGAAGAATGTCAACATCAGAGTCCACATGATGATCAACAACGGGTCAAACAAGCAGCTTTATTACACATTCATTGATTATGTTATTAATAAGAATTTATCGGACAATATCCCTTCGCAAAGATCAACTCGACGTTACATTTTATTTCATTCTATCTATTCAGAATTTTGAGCTATGCCGAATAAAGAAATACCAAATTCAATATCGTAAGTTCACGGTCAGTCAGTATACACAGGAAAACGTACTGAAAGCTACCGAACGAAACAAAACTTGTAAATGCAAGTGAAATGGACCAAAATCAGGTATGCACTTTTTTCAATCATTCAAGTATCTTCGTATATACAGGGTGTTTCAAAAAAAAGTCTAGATAGGGAATTACATGTTAAACAATGTTAAATCCCTATCCCATTCCCCATAGTAACTTTCTTATTACGCCAGAATAGGGATTTAACGTTATTTAACATGTAATTCCCTATCTAGACTTTTTTTTGAAACACTGTATTTTGTAGCTCACTGTCACTATATATATCTGTTAGTGTGCGCTCATTTAAAATGTAATGTTGAGGGTAAATGTAATTGAAAAATTG
>JAQGAA010002859.1:0-11866 GCA_034696425.1 Isotoma viridis
AACTTAATTTGTTTACTATCAAACTATTTACTAGTAGACGTTGTTGGATGCTGCATAAGTCATAAGCGTGAACAGCGTCTGATTTGTTTCTAAAACGGCTCTCGCATCATCTATCCAATCCTTGGCGATTTGACGAGGTAATCCTGAACAGCGTAATATGGAATACAATTTGTTTCAAGAGGTTAAAAATGTGAAGAATGCATAAAATAAACGGCATAGCCTTACCAGTTAGTGTATTTAGGATAATAGTTGCTTCTAATAAATCCCCTCGTTTCAAATGGAATCCAGTTCGATCGAGAATTTCATACGTTTTTATTGCTCCTTGTCGCTCACCCTCTGAATAATACAAAAAATCGAGGATCAAATAGCCTGAAAACAACTTTTAATTTAGATTTATTAAAAGTTGAAAATTAGTTACCGCATCTTGCAATGAGCAACGACTCTAGTGATCCTAATGCATACTTCCATAAGGTTAAGCGTTCTCCATCTTTCAAAATCATGGTTTTTCGACAAGTTGGTTCTAATTTGTCAAAGAATCGTTGTTTGAGGTCTTCAATATTAGAAACTTTTTCTGGAAGACTGGTAATAAGTTGAGACGCGAATTGGTCTCCAGTGAAATCTCTAACTAGCTCTCCTATTTAGAAAAAAACAAGTAGCTTTGATAAACGTGTTTTTAAAAAATCAAAATGCCATAATCTAACGTACATACCTTTGTTAATATTAGCATAAGACTGGGCACCACTTTCATCAGCGTAATACTGCGCGTAGTTGATTCTACTGAACAATGTGTTACAGGTGGACCACAATTTCCTTAGCTTTTGAGACTTTGCATTCATTTCTTGTCGGGCTGTTGTAGCAAAAATAATGTTTCAAACTATGCGTAACAAACCCTACTTTAAAAACTTACATTCTATTCCTTGCTCAATAGCAGCCAAAGCAGCGGAAGCTTGATTGTACTTGGCCCTCAACTCCACAACACGTTCAGCCTCATTGATCTTCTCTTCTTGCTGAAGTTTTCGTTCGTATTCTGCTTTGAGAACATTTATTTGGTTATCAAAGTTCTCTTGGTAAGCAATTGCTTGTCTTTTTAAGGCTTCGATTATGTCACGTTCAAAGTTTTCCCTTAGTTCTGTTGCCATCTGCAGGATACATTAAAATAGGGAGTTAAGTTCTTAATTCAATATTTGATTTGGCCTTGTTTTACAGTTTTGCTATTAAAAAATGATCACTAGACTAAGACCAGTCTTTTAAACCGCTTGATCACACAAAGCATGAAGATTATAGAAGGTTTGTCAAGCAGCTCTTACCTTTTCACGTTGAATCATTTGATAATTTGCAGTCGCTAAACCATCTTGATTTTCAACGAGGGTACTAGTAGCTAAAACCTAAAAGTCAGTTTTGTTAGGACTAATTATCACACATCACAGTAAGTTAATGTTATGAGATTTGCATTTTCATACAGATGTAAGCTTGCTTTGCATGGCAGGTGTTTTACAAAACTATTTCAAAGAAGCTATGAGATTTAGATTCTGCTAAACAAATCAAGCAAGATAAATAAATAGGTGATCTGATAAGGATTATAGCTCAGGAAGAACCATTAATTTTATATATACAAGGCCATGAAGCATTTCCCTAAGGTTAAGGGTCTATACTATACAGACAGGTAAGGTGATGACAAGGATTTTTGCGTAAGAAGAAGCACGAGAAAGGTTTTATTTTACATATAGCACTTTTGATACGTTTAATCGTAATCGTTTAATGAGTGATGTCATATACAGGTAAAAGGTAGTTTTATAACGAATATTTGGAATTTAGAAAGTATCTACACTATAAGTACAGGTACAGTTTGAAAGGCGATTATTAGCCGGACAATTAGTCAGATACAAGGTATAAAATTTTGATGGTAAAGTGGACAGTCAGGACCAAAGGATAAGGGTAAGGAATTAGCAACCGCAACCAGTGTCTTTAGGCTTTTTTTCGGCAGCAGCTGCACACTCCTGCAAATAAAATACGTTAGGCTTCCGAACAAACCGGTTAATACAAGGGTGTTCTATGTCGTGTATACAGGACTTCTCAAATGTCTAAGGTTGTAGGATCGGTACTCAAAAAAAACTAAATGCTAAACATGCAATATGAAAGAGAAAAAGTGAAATCAAGGGTAAAAAATTGTACCGATCCCAATACTTATGCACCGAATTGAAAAAGAACCAGCAAAGCGGGTTTGTTAGAAAATCACCTTGAAAGCAATTTAGCACAAAGTTGATTGAAGTCTTTCGGGCACCTGCCCAGTACACACCTGAACTTGAGCGAGCTCCTTTTGAATACGCAATACTTTTTTGTACGCGTGAGTAATGACCGTGGTGCACTCATTACCGGTGAAAGTCGCCTTGCACTCCTCTGAGGTGACCATGGAGTCAACCTCAGCCTGTTGATAAGCAGAACATTAATAATCAGTAAAAAAAAATCAGTACCAACTCATTCCTACTCGTATGTTCTATTCGAAGAGAAGAGAAATGTACCTTAAGGTCACGACGGAAATCTTCTACAACGTTTCGATATTGTTCAACCAGACGTGACTCACTCTGAATACATTCCATCTTAGATTTAGCGTTGAGAAGCTCTCGCTCAGCACACATCAAAGCTTCTTCAGCTGTAATCAGTAAAGGATTGCAGGATGTGTATTTACATGCCTTTCCGTTTTCAATCACTTCTCTCAGCCGACAGAGCAGTTCCCAAGCACACTGTCCTTTCTGAAGAGCGTCTTTCACCTAGGATTAAAAGAATACAAATAAACCACCAATCCATCCTCTAAAAAACTTGCTTGGTATTTCCATATGACGATTCTTATTTCTTACTTTTTCACATCGCTTCAAAGCTGTGTCATATACATCACACCAGACTTCTTCAAAACGTGGAGACTCCAAGTTGTCTTCTTCAATTGCACAATAAACTTTATCCATAAACAGCTTAACAAGCTCCGTTGCCTCACAGTATGCCTACGTAAAAAATTAAATTATAAGGAATTGTTAAAAAAATGTTCAAACTAAATTGTATAACCATTTTCAAATTATAGTTTTGGTCTTTAAATAAAAAATAATTTGCCTTTAGTGCAGCTTCAGTATATTCGACAGCCTTTGGTTTGACATCCTTCAAAGCCTTCTCCAGTTCGGAATTGGCTTTTGCGATCATTTCTTCTTCTTTGTCCATTTTACGCAAACAGTCGCTGTCACCACCTACGAAAAAAATAGTTGAAATCAAAAACTCAAATTATCTCGTTGATTAACACAACCAAAGATTTAATACTCACATTTCTTTTCTACGCAGTCTTCTTCACATTTTCCTTCACACTTCACCCTGTTATTAAAAAAAACAGAACTTTTAAAATGTGAAAAAAATTTCATTTAATTTATTCAAAAGGATGCGTGCAGGAAACCAGAGGATCTTTAGGTAAAACAGGTAAATAGGAAGGGCAAATTCAAACATATAGGGAAGCAATTTGTGTGCGTGCTCCGAAAAGCACGCTTCTATTTTACTAATTTCAAAAACTGAGTTTTACTCTGTAGGACTGTCAGTGACTAGGGGTTTATCAGGGCTGGTTTTTTCTGATTTAGCTTTAGATTTGGCACTAGGGCTAATGCCTTTGGTTTCCACACGAACAGATTCGTTTAATTTGAGCTTGGGTGGAGCGGGAGCAAGACCCACGAGCTCTTCAACCCACGTGAACGCTTGGGTGCTTTTTAGACGACCCTCATCTGTCTGAATGTAAGCATAGGCTCCACCAACACCCAAAAATGCAGCACCAATAGCTAAGAGCCAGCCTTTTCCTTTTCCAGACCTATAATGTCAAATAACAAAATTAACTCTGTACCAAAGAAAACCACATTTCCACTCGAATAAACAGTTTTCATACTAACCCTGGCCCTGAAGGATGTGATGCAAATCCTCGAGATCCAAAGGGTTTAAGAACACAACCTCGAAAACCGTGCCTGTGTAATCAGATTTCAGAAAGATAGAGTTAAATGAAAACTAATACGAGAATGCATTAAGTTGGACAATTTCCTATAGTTGTTCATGGACAAGCAAGTAATATTCATACCCTGATTCCTCCCGTTTCTGCTGCTGGAGAGCTGGAAAGCGAGCTACAGACATCATTCGAATACTTGACATCTGAAATTACAAACGAGGTAATACAATGTAAGTAAGTCTAAACTCACGACTGACTTAAACATATAATGCATAATATGCCTTTAGTTACATTTCTATACTCTTTATAGATCGACTCTTTCTCAGATATTTTAGTAAATGAACAATTAACTACATGAACCACTTGAGCAACTTGAGCTTCAAAATGAAGCATCAAATTAAAAATAGCTAAAATCCAATTTAATCCGGAATGACTCAAGAATACTATTTCTAAAGTTTAAAATTAAAAGCCTCAAAAACTAAAAACAGCAATTAACTGAGTCCCCAGCTGACAGCTGGTGTGGATCAGAAAAGTACAGACTATCAAAGCTCCGAGATATTGTTGAAGCCCTAGCACCATTGAAGCCATATTAACCAAAATAAAAAGAGCCACTCGACTGTCACTGCAATAATTACATAGTATGTAACATACTAAAGCCCTAAAATAATCACCCACCACATACGGTGAAAGAAAAGAACTGACCTGGAAATTTCGAAGTGGGACGATAGCCCTAGCACCAAACATTCTTAGGGCAACCATGATTCTGAGTGTGGAAACGAAGGATGAGATCAATCGCCGAGTTGAAAATGTCCAAGAATGAAGTGAAGAAATGAAACCAGGTTGGGTTTTCTTGATGCCTGAAAAATACGATAAAAAAGTTGCACCCGGTCAATTCACTAAAATGAATTCCTTTTGAAAGAATCTTTAGCCAAGGTGTAGTGTTTCCATTGAGAAGCTCTCTCACCAGTAGTTACCTTAACAACGATGAACGAATCTAAGCTTGAAGCTGATGAAAGCAGCCGGTCCAGCCTTTTTCACTTTTTGTCGATGAATGATGATTCCTGGACAAAACGGGTTTTCCAGAAATCCAGCAACTCGGAAATGTCAACTCCAAAAAGTTAAAAAAATTGATGAAATTTTCCTTTAAAATTCAAAAAATTTCATAAATTTTTCGGAGCTTTTTCTCCAGCTCTTTTTCCGTCCACTTTTAAAGGCCAATAATAAATAAATAATTTTCCGGTTTGAATTGACCGCAGGAATAGCCCCTTCATCCCTCACAGGGTTTAGTCTCATTACACAAACATGCTTTTGGTATAGATGACTCTGCTATGAGTAGGGACTGGCAAAACGTTGGTATAATAAAGGAAAGTCCTTGGCAGGGTCGTAGTGTGGATTTTTCATCACGATGCTCATTATGAAGGGTTATCATGATTTATTAAAATTTCATGAATTTTTGAAGAATTTTCAAAAAAACTTTCAAAATTTTGAAATACGGGGAGCATATAATGCATAAGGATGGTATTTGCATTGTATGCCGCTTGTGGAGGAAATGGCTCGAAATGCGACTCTAATCTAACCCATGGGCAATAATAGCACAAAAGCACAATGTGCAAGTAAATATATTATAGTAAATCTCATCGTGCTGTGTAAAAGCATGCAAGCTGGTTGGGTTTATTTAATGGTGGTAGTAGTGGTAGAGAGATCTATAAATGTGATTGGGAAAGGTCCTCTCCAGATTTTTGCAAGTTTATGAAGTTTAGGATTTTTAGGTCAAAGTTTAAGGAAAAAAGACTGAGGAAAGGAGAGTGTACCTTTGGTAAAGTAAAGCTAACGATTTTGATAGTTGCGGACATCACTGCCAGTTTAAATTGATTGAGCCTAGGCGTTACACGTTAAAGTTTACCGACAGTCGTATCAAAGTTGAAAGTTGAAAGTGCAAAGCCGAATCTCGGAAGAAGGTAAAATTTCAATCCACAATCAAGTATGAAGTGCATTTTGCATCTCACAACTATTAATTCAAAGATGAATTTCAATTTTTAATCCCTTTTGTACAGGTTGAAACGTTGAACATTCTTATAAAGTGTAAAGAAAACATATTCGGTATTAACTGACCTGTTGACCTGTGACCTGTTGTCTAAATTCCCTTCCAAAAGGGTAAACCGGACCTTGAAACCCCAACACGATTCCATATATATTATGCTTTTTACCTGCTCAAGAGAATTTGAAGTAGTATCACTGAAAGTACCAAACAAATCTATTGTTCATAAAAACCCCATTGTTCCTACGTAAAAGAGAAATAAAATGTTAGCAAGAAAGCGGAAGAATGAAGTGAATATGGTAAATTCATCACAAAGTGCTGAATCTAACTCATCCTCGTCGTTTAATAAAAATAGTAATAGCATAATGAACCTCGGTAGCAGAAAAAGTCTCCCTATCCCTGTTACTACAGGGTCTGCATCACCAGCTTCAGGGTTTCCTGTTAAAGGAGCGCCGAGCAAGAGGGAACAGAATGTTGTCTCTGCAAGAAGATCGGTTGGTGGGGGTGCGCTGCCACCTCAAGTGCTCAACAATAGTATTTTTCTTGATGAAATGATTCCAAGAATGAAAGTTGTCTTGTTTTCTTCGGATACTTTGAATATGCAGAAGACTCGAGAGATAAAAAGACTTCTTAGTTGTATGGCGGATTGGGGCTCGATTAATGTAAGGGGTTTTTTAAGAGCGTTTGTGATTTTGAGTGGGAGAAGAATATTAATGATTGGGTTTTGTGGTTTTGTAGGATCATACAATGCTGAAACTCATCGAAACGTTGGTAGAGAATGTGGAATCGCTGGATGAAAAAATGACGGTTCTCGTGCATCGCGTTTTGGTAAGAGTCTTTTTTAGCTTTAAAATGAAGTAGAAGACAGGAAAGTGTCTGATTTATTAAGGATTTGTTTTATTCCAGGACTCCAACTGGTGTTCTCGATCTGGGAAAGTTGTGAAAGCGTTCGAACACTTTCTCTCTGAATTACTTATTATCAGACCAGTTTATGCTGGAACAGTACTTCAATCCTTGATTCGAAAATTCTTGCCTTCTTCCATTGGGGATTTGTCTAATCCAGATGAAATTCCTATTTCCGAGCAAAAAGTATTTGATGTGACCCATCGTAACCTTCACAAGTTGTTAGATGCTTTTCCTAGGTAAGTTATTTATTTGCAACTTTTATTAGACTGCAAGGTTTTGATTTAATTATACTTAAACGATTATTTGTTACAGGATGAAAGAAAGCTGCCTGAAGACAATGGCTAGTTCTTACCCGTACATGTTAGGGCGAAGTCCATTTGTTCATTACTGCTACGTCAAAAATTTAATCGATACTCTGAAGTACGCTCCTCATCTAAAGTGCCAAGTTTTACAGCTATTAATTCATAAGTAAGTTTTTTCACCTTTTAAGTTTACTAACTAGCTTAGAACCTTCCTTATTAACTTTGTGCCTTTTTTCTCAGGTTAATTCGCATCGACGTAAACGTTCCAAGAGACGATGTTGAAAATCTAAACGAAATGTTGAAAGCCGAAGAAGTGACAGAAAAAGTCAAAGGTGAAGACGGAGGTCGCATCAACGTAAACTTGGACAAGGAACAAGTTCTTAACTCTTTAATCGAAAACTCTTCCGAACCAATCAATCCGAAAGTGAATATTTTGGATTTGTGCCTATCACTAGTGTTTGAGTGTTTGGATTCTATTGTGAAAGAAAGCCCTGAAGAAGAACTGAGTTCATTCTTTGACTCAATGTTTGATACCTTTGAGAGTGAAGTTATTCCTAATTTTGGTGTGAATCACGTTCAGTTTTTGTACTTTTACTTAATAAGTTTACCACCTAGTTGCGCTCAAAAACTGTTAGAGTTCCTTTGGAAGCGTGCAATTAATGTTAATACTTCCCCTATTCTTCGGATGCAGTTTATGTCTTATATCGCTGGCATTCTTTCGAGGGGGACTTTTATTTCCGTCAAGTAAGAACTAAATCTTTCGCAAATAATTTATTTGACTACCTATCTTTATCTTTGATACTTAATTAATATATTTCATGATTACAGAATTCTCAAACGCTGGCTAACGAAAATGGCAGAATGGGCAAACGTTTATTTAGATCAGCGGGTCAAGAACTCTCACTGGTCAAATGTTAACATTCAAATGCACGGACCATTTTATGCCGTCTGTCAGGCAATATTTTATGTTTTCGCCTTTAGAAACAAAGACTTGATTGGGAGTAAAAGATGTAAGTTGCAGTAATTTTTTTTATCTTTTGATCTCTTGTTGTAAAATCCCTTCAATTTATTTTTTCTTTGAATAGGCACAGCATTTACAGGAACGCTCAATCTCGGGAGACTTGTTACATGTGATTTAAACCCTCTGAAAGCAGTTGTAGAACCCGTTGCAATCGCTTTCGTCAATGCAGCTCATACCCATCAGATTTCTTACTGCCGGACAGTTCTCGAAAGAAATCAGCGCGCAACTATACCAACTGCTTGTAGAGAATCACTAAATGTATCAGCGATGGATACCATAGGCGTAATTACTAATACTCTCGAAACCTTCTTCCCATTCGACCCATTTCTTCTTCCAAGGTTTGTCATCGTCACAGCTAGATTGGTTAAAACTATTTTTAATTACAAATACTAAAGAAGTACCTTATTTCCAGGTCAAAAAAATGGATTGATCCAGTATACAGAATATATGAGCCGTACCTTCGCGAAGTAAAAATAGAAAAGCAAGAAAGTCCTCAACATTGGTCTGACTCCCATAACGAGGACTCAATTGACATGGAGCTAAGTAACAGCTTTAGAGATCGAGACTGTTCGCATTTTATCACTGCCGGATTAATGGATTCTGACATCAAAGATGATGAAGAAGATTTGAATGATTTCATGGAACATTAAACCAGCCGTAATTTCAAATACAGTGTAATAATATAGTTTCTTTTTTAGATTTTGTTGTTGTTTTTTGTCTTGATAGTTTTACCAAAGTCAAGTGTTTTATTTAAGAATTAAGAGCTATTCCGAAAGCCCATTGTAATTTATTACCTTTAATTCCAAACGTTCTATGAGACCTTGCAATTATTTTTGGTTAGCTATTATTAACTGAGCTAGACAATTAGCTCTCTATGTTGACTTGCATTCAATGAAACGTTAATAAAAAGGCAAAGAAAGAACATCGTGTTCCTCATCAATTTAAGCACTTTAATTATTATTGTTTTTGGGACGGCTGGAGCATGTCACCGAGGGTGAAATATATACAAGCTTAATGGGTAAACAACCGCCTGGAATACTTCATTGGGACCAAAGTTATAAGTTTTCTCATCAGGTTTAAGCTTTTATCGTAATTGGAGTCTATTTTATGTGTTTTGCAATATAAAATTGGAGAGTCCCTTACGCTTTGTTCTTACTTTATTGACCCAATGTTTGTGATTCCGGTCACAATCATCTCTACTACCACCGGATATTCACTCTAGCCGTCTCTCTCGCTTCCTTTAATTTTTTAGATGCTTTTTTTTGATAACTCGTTTTTTTCTTTAAAAAGTTAAGATGTACGAGACTGATATTGTTAAGAATCCAGTTTACTTACAATAAGAACACAACATGCAATCTCCATAAATGTATTGTTCTGGACGTGACAGTAATTTATTTGAAATCACACACACGTAGACCTTGAAAAAAGACTTATCTCTAAAGACTAACATAATACATTTATCTCATAGATCATAAAAGGGTGTCATGTGTTTAAATTATTTATCACGATTATAAACAACTTTATGTATATGTTGTACCACAAAAGTAGGCACCAAAGGTATAAGCTTAAAGGTAGCTGAGTGGGTAACACAAATAGATCATAATA
This sequence comes from Isotoma viridis, assembly GCA_034696425.1. Lineage (NCBI taxonomy): Eukaryota > Metazoa > Arthropoda > Collembola > Entomobryomorpha > Isotomidae > Isotoma > Isotoma viridis. The sequence goes on from JAQGAA010002859.1 coordinate 9,837, forward strand.
TTATTCACAAGTTAAAGTATACTATACTTTTGAGATAAATGAGATCGTTAAAGAGAGAGTGTGACTTGAGACTTGACTCTAAAACCGATGTGATCTTATCTTTTATAAGAAAAGGATACGTGTGTCTAAAGCTGCTCTATAATAATATCAGTTTGTAGTATCTTTTAAGTATACGTATAACAGTTTCATTTTTCAAGGCACAATAATAATTATATATCAAGTTTATATAAGGTACTAGCTACTACATGCTCTTCTGTATTTGCAAAAGTGAACAGTAATTTAGAGTGACACATACCAAGCTGACATGTCCTATATAATAATATATATTGCATAACGTAGTTTATTTATATTGCTTGACAAGTTAAACTAATTCATATGACACACGTATCTCGAGGGACAGAGAAACTTGACAGGTTTAATAATAACGGAGGTCAAAGAATGGCATGCAGTAGTAGCAGTGGGTGGGGGGTCATCAAGGGTTTTTTGTGACTTATGTTTATTAGTTGATAAAGAATTTCGGGTTTTTTATAACAGGTTAATTGAGACATGTCAGGTATCCCATAATATGCATATATGCATAAGTGTTGGTGGATTTTATTTTATGATTTTTCTTGGAATCCTTTTTCAGAGCTTATTAAGTGGTGCTGAGTCAAGGTCATAATTCTGAATTTACAAAAAATCTCCAAAAGACCCCAAGTTTAATTTTAAAATGCATTATCGTCAGAAAAATAAAAATGAGTGTAGTATTATGAAGCAAATGGCAGGCACAAACCCCACGGGAAATCTGAGACGACTTTCACCCAAAGGTGAAAGTTCTAAAAGTGTATCTCACTAAAAAACTCAAAAAACTTCCTAAAATACGTATAGAACAGCCTTCTCATTAATACACCTAAAAAACCTCATATTATAAAGCCAGAAACTTTTGACATTTTCCCACACCATTATTTTAATTATTATTACAGAAGAGAAAGTCAGTGAGATTACTTTCGCCGGAAAAAATGTCTCTTCTGGTCCAATTACCACTTATCTTTTATCTTATTATCATTTTATCATTACTGATGATGTAGGTAGTTGGAGAGTCTATAGAGAGAAAGTTATTTTACTCGAGGAATTTGTTAGTAGTAATTGCATACTTCTTCTCACAGCCGCAGTGCCCACATCGCCTGTTATTTTCTTCATATTCTGCCACAAAGTCACTTTCCCCGTCATCATCTTCATCATCTTCATCCCCACATTCAATCCAGTTACTGTCATCAGAGTCCTCAGCATGATTATCATGATGATGATGATGGTGTCCAAACCGGTGGGTTTTTTTCTTGTCCTTGTCAAGACCAGTTTCCCCATCGGCATCATCCTCTTGATATGTTGTGACACGAGTTGGGAAAGTAAATTTCCTTGATACTGTGAGACCATTGTCTCCTTTACTTTTGCTGTTTGTTGTGTTACTACCCGTTGATGATGATGAAGAAGTGTTCTCTGAAGATTTTGATGACAAATACCTTCCTGTTGTTGTTGCTATTGTTGTGGCATGCGATTTATTAAGTCCTAGGTTCTCATCTTCGTCTTTATTATCAGTGGACTTACTCCCTCCTACTATGTCCAAAAGGTGTGGATTCGACGAAGAGAGAAAGTCCCCTTTGTCATGGGTTTGTAAGCGGTTGTAGGTAACGTTTTTTCGGGTATTTGAACCATTTCCTGTACATATGGGGGAAAATTAATGTTTTTAGGTCATGAGGAGTTATGTGAGTTTGAGGATAATTTAGAAGTTTTGGGTGGAGTAGATAGATTGTTTACTTGTAGTGAAAAGTGATATTCGGAAAATATATTAAAATTGCAAGCTATTTTGGATAATGGGGGATATTTTTGAAAAAAGGTTTACTTGTTTTGAATGGTTTTTAAAAGTATGACATTCTGGAAAGCATTTGAAGATATTTTTCAACATGATTTCTTGAATTTATTTAGTATTTATTTAGTATTTATTAGATTTCTTGAATTACCAGCTACTTGGTTATGAAGTTGAAAGTATTTTT
>JAQGAA010002860.1:0-11866 GCA_034696425.1 Isotoma viridis
GCAAACAATATCAAAGTCCTGCAGAATTACTTGAGTATGCTGAGTATTGTGAGTATGCTCTAACAAGATGTGAGTAGTAAGTAATAGTAAATAATAATAGTTGTTTAAATTCATTTTTATGTCTTAATCAATTATTCAACGGAATTCTAAGTCCATCATTATAGAAATTGACTGCATACATATACAGCATAAACATACAATTTGTCACACTAACTCAGCGCACTTTTAGTCGAACGGAAACATTGTACTTAAAACCAACAATACTCAACTAAACGAAAGTAATTTCATTTTATTGTGCCTGCTGAAAGTCTAAATTCTCAATCAACCAAAACAATAAAAGCTCACGTGAAAATTATATGTATGAATCCGTATATCATCCTAATCCTTATCTTATCCTATACGAAATACCAACGTATAAAATTACAAGCTGTTTAGCTTTCAATTATAAACTGTTAAATACGGACAGAAAAAGATATAGATACACCGGATTTGTTAAATGTAGATAGAAATAAATCGGATTCTGTTGAATTCTGATATGGAGTTGAATTCGTACATCTCAAATTTCAATTGCAAATTACATATATCCATCCAGATAACTTATTCCTCATTTGACAAAGAAACTAAACGAGACCTGAAATTGGAGGAACGGATAAACTTAATTTAAAATTTAAAAACTCAATTACTGGCATAGCTATGATTTAAACAACTTTAACCTTGTTTTTTGAAATTTTGGAACCCCGAAAATGACTTAATAATCGTTAAGTTTAGCTTGAAAGCAATATCTGAAATCTCAAGCTTAAAATGTTATATTATACTTTGTCCTAACTTTTACCGACTAATTTGACAATTAACGATATTAACGAAACCTGACTTGACTTCAGTAGCAGCATTGAATGAAGTAAAATTCATTAAATACTTTTTTTAGTCTAACACTAAAACAAATTTCTACCCTTCTTTCTAAAAAATATGAACAGCTCCAGTAAATGTTTGACAGGGAGATAATGGAATGGTTCATTAAATTATGATGGTTGCATATTATAGCATGTTATAATATGTCGATATTTTAAATGCAAATGTTACATAATATGACATATCCTCAGATTGTTAGCTATGTTCTGATGATATATCTAACTTAACTACAAGAGCACATCTTTAGTGTTCATTTTAGAGGGCAAACAATTTCTAAGCGACCACACCCTTTCTTATGTGGAATCAGGAATCATATTATCATCGTGAAAAAGATTTTTCTCCGACCAGCAGCAGTAGCAGAGCTTCTTCAAAACTTTCTTCCCTAGCAAAAACAAAATAGAGTAAGCAAGCACTGACGTAGAAAAAAAGATTACATTCTTTCACTGCAAAATCTTCTGTTCTACAGCCACCAACTTAATGTAACGTATAACGTATCATATAATGGAAATTTCTAGCATGAGCATAACATACATATGAGAGTTGGTTTCCTTATTTCTGTTCTCATCTCTTTTCATCATCTTTTACTGAATCTGATTCGAATGCAATGTTATTCTCTTGCTAGCTGACAAGACTCAACCAAAAGCAAAGGAAAGACTTTTCCCCGTCATCACGAGAATATCAAAAAAGAAGCAGTTTGGAAGATCTAGAAATACAAGGTAGACAAAAATACTGGTTGTAGCATGAGTGACTTCATATCAATCCAATGATAACCTAGCTAGACTCGGTTTTGAAGAATATAGCAGAGAAACGAAAGAAAAGAACTCAAGAAAAAGTTAAACCTTTATAAAAGAGTCGAGTTCTTGGTGTCTTCTATTCTGTGCAGAGAGTAGACTCAACTAAAGCTCTCTTCTCAGCACTCTCTGGTCTTCTTTAGTCAAAGTCGTAGAGTTTTTGATGTTACTTCGAATCTTATCCAAAAACTTGCTTTCGTGTTCATATACAAGTTCTAATCCAAGCATTCCTATACCAACTAACCAGTCAAACTACTATATTACTACAACTAAAGCCGAACCTACAATAATAATACAATCAAACCAACTCTTCTCTTGAGTCCAACTCCAACTTTTGCTGAAGCCAGCAGCAGCAGCAAAATGAACACTGCTGAACCATTACCATTACCACCACGGAGACGACGGCAGCAACATTAGAAAAAACTTTGGATCCTACGTTGAATTGAATGTTTTGTATATATAAGAAAAAGAATGTATATTATGTCTAGTAACCATCTCTATGCAGTAGTAGTAGTAGTGGTAGTAGTAGCAGCGTCAAGCGTAGCATAGTGTAATAACATCATACCATGATGATATCATGAGAAACTAACTCGTTAGTTAGTACTTAGTTTTTCAACACTTACTTCCCTAAAAGTTGTAATGCACTCTTCCAGAATTTATGGTTGGGAACGGTCCAACTAAAAGGGTAAGGTTGGCAGCTGCCTTCCCTCGTCTATTCTCTTCATTTGAAATAGGTACAAAAGTTACAAAAACGCTTGAGTCGTTCACGATTCAACTCTAACAACTAACAACTCTAAGCTGGCTCTATTTTACTCTACACAGCAGGACTACATCGGGTATATGGTATTATTATATGATGGGTAGTTTCTGTAATAATATAAGGAAAGAAGAGACGGACCAGCAAAATAGAAGTGTTATTCAAACACAAGTCTCGAAATCACATTGCATATATAGCAGCAGCCTTGTTAGTGTACGTAGTCGTAGCAAGCACCATTATTATTATCATCATCATCATCATCCATGATTATTATGCTGGAATCGAAATAAGCATACCAGTCGAGAACTGAAGAGTAACAAACAAGTAGTACTATTCAGTGAGCTAGATATTAGATAGAAGACGAGAGTATAAAAGCGTAATAATAATAATAATATTGCCAAGAGCCATTATATATCATCCCATTTCATTTTACTCTCTGAGAGGGTGTAGTATAGTATATTTGTATATTATGCCATATAAAATATAATAGATAGAAGATCAGGATACGATGGAGAAGACTCCTTGTTGTGTTGCTGACGACGGTGGTAGAGAAAAAGAAGAATGGGACATTTCGATGATAAAAAGGTTCCAAGCATACAACCTATTCCCGATCTACTCTGTCCATTAGTATGGGGTATGTAAGGTATAAGTTATATAAGGGAAACCTAAGTACACGTAAACTGGAATAAAGAGGATCAGCTTTTGGAACAACTTCAGTCTGACTTTAGATACTCCAAGTAAAAACACCAACCACGACAAGACTAAAATCTCCTGGCCATGTATAGGCTCTTTTAGAAACGGAGATTTGCTGGAACGAAGAAGGAAGACACAGACAGATCTAACTCCTATTATATTATAAGGATCCAAGAAAATAAAAACATAAATCGAAAAGCTCCTTGAATATGGTGTGATTCGACGTCAACGTTTAGATTTATGAAAACTTATTTTCGTATAACTAGAAGTTAACCCACAATACAATGTATAAATAAATACATGTACGTCAACGTAGATAGCTAAAACGCTCCCACATTTTTTCTAAACGTTATGCTCAGAGTTTCCATCGACTTTTCAAGTCGTAGGTACTCGGTGTTTCAGAGTATGTACCTGACTGAACTCTAATACTCCGTTACCTGGTTTTTTCTTTTAACAACTTCCTAACCTAGCCCAGAGTTCGGGAAATTCATTTCCTTCTACTCCTGCTGCACGCGAAAGCGAAATGTTAAATAAAACTGGAGAGACTTCACTCCCCAGTTTGAACTGAACTAAATACGTAAAACAAATACTATACAACTTGAACGACTTGAAGTTGACTTAAATTTTTAACATTTTAACCATTTCTTAACAACCCCTTTTTTATTTATAAATCTATTCTAGAAATGCACATGACAAATCTTGTAGATGAATCAGCAAACCAACGTAGCAACTAAAATTAAAAAGTAACGGTACTTTCGTGATGCTAGCTACTCAAAAGTAAAGTCATTTAAGGTACTGTAATTGTAATTAGCTGGTTCACTTGGTAGTGGTCGAGGTTATTTTTGCTTCTGATGTGAACTACTACTACCAATAACACTAACTACTCCACATTCACACTACACCAGAGATTACTTATAATTTATAATTTTTACATAAATTTAATAAATTATAAGTAATCGTAATCTCTGACACTACACATCATTATTATGGGTGAAACCCATTATAAGATTGCACGTGTCTGTCTGTCTGTCCGCACTCTAACTTTCGAACGGGTCAACTTTAAAAAATCGCTATGTGCTGTTAAACGGTTTTTTTCGATTGCATTGCTTTTAATTATTATTTCATCTATTTCACAATGTATCAGTTGTATTTTGTATAGTAATTCAACATTCAACCTACACTTGACTTATTCAGAATTTTCATTGAATTAGTGTATGTTCACTTCAAAGAAATACAAAACTCGATTATGGACATACATTACAATGTGGTTTATGCCAAAACCATGGTTTAAATTACCAAAGGATATAGTATAACTAATTAATTTTCACATAAGGATAAGACACATAAGGATTAAGATTATTAAATTTCCATGATTGATAATAGATATATTGTGGTATTGGTATAAACTTAAGTAGAAGAAAAGATTAACGAATTCGAATTTTGAGTTTAAGTATAAGTTAATTTTAAACGGTTAGGTTAGGTACGATAAGTGCGATTCTCATCCAACTATTTGGTCGCACTTGTTGTGTTAAGTTAAGTTATAATTTAAAACTAATAATGTGTAGTGTCAAGTGTCATTAAGATTTGTTACCAAATAATTTCAGTTCAAATTATTAGTGCCCGATGAGAACCCTGCTCGAGCGATCTCGGATATTTAATCTAAGTTATCCAATAAAACGATTAATGATTGCATTGGCCCAATCGGTAACACCAACTTTTTTAGTTAAATTGAAAAATTTTTAATTCAGAATGACACAATTGTACTACTAGGCACTATTTTAATCACAATCTGCTTTTAGCGAACTTGGGTTACACGTGTCTATCTTTATACAATTTTATCTTTTTATCTTCAGTTATTAACTCAAGTTTGGAGTGTTTGAGATGCACATGCAATACAACCAGTATTTCGATTTTCGAAGTAAACTTGTGACTCGAAACTTTAAAAATTTCTTAAGTTGACCGACCAAATTCGCCCTACTTCATCCTTTTTTAACCTCATGCAATAAATTTTTTTGTAATTTTCTTTATGTCCTAAGTGACGCATTCCTTTCCACCTATATAACGTATGTACGCATCTAGTTGTATTTTTTATTTATTTGTAATTGTAAATAATAATATCAATAATAATAATAATATAATATTAAGACTGACACGTTTACTGTTTACATCATAATATGAGTTATATGAATTATGAACTACTATTACTATGACTTTTAAATTAAATCCGTCCTCAAGAAATCACAAGGTAAGGCAACCTTTTATTGGGCTGTTTTAAAACTTGAAATTAATTTTTACGAAATATAACATTAAATTATATTGAATTCATACTTTACATTTTACAATTTTTACTACTACTGTATGCAAGTACTCTGCATTATCTGAGAGATTTACTTATCGCATTTATTAATCGTAAAGTTTGTTTTTTGCATCGCATCGTCGCATTTCTGTTCCCTCCATTTTTTTAGTTTACGTTATACTAGGTTACATTCACTAAACATTTAATAAAGAACGATCGTAAGAGTTATAATGTAGTAATGTAACTTAACTATTGAATGCAAGTGCTAATGGCATCCTATTTTATAGAAGGTTAGAGTTACCTCTTTCTTAAAAAAGTATTACATTGTTGTGTTGGTTGCGAAGAAGTCAAACATTTATTTATCTTGTAAAGCATTTCTAATAAGTTTTGCTACATAATTATAATATGCAACAAAATAAAAAATAAAATTGATGATATTATGAGTGCATCTAGATTTTTTGCGAATAGTAGTATATATACTTTTTTTACGATGTTGATGTACAACAACACAATAATATACACAAATACAGTAACAAACGATGAAAAATAACACAACCAACTAAAAAGGATGAACTACAACAACAAACATACGCATACAATAGCGGGTTATTGGCAACTTACATTAAACTCAATTCAAACTACAGTTACTCTCTTTGTATTTCTGAATCCTACCCTAGATTCTTGATTCTCAAAGCTATCATTTGTGTATGCATCGCGGACGTCGTGCAAGCAATGCAAAATTTTCATGTATTAGTGTCTAACAAAATAACAACCCCTAACTGCTTTGCAAGTTTGCAAGATAGTAATTCTATGATCTACGATAGAATGAGTATAGTATAATATAATAATATAGCTCGAAGCCACAATATAATGTAATCTATGGCTCACATAGTTGTACTGACTGATAATGAATAACTGCATTAACTAAGTCAACAACTAAAACTATTTTAAGGTAACAGGATGACGGATTCATGAAGTCTTCGTTATTCGTCAAAATAAAAACTCGTTACTTGTTTTATTTCAAAACCTGACACACAATTTTACAAGATTTTAACGTTAAAATTGATTATGTAATATATTTTTAAACATAAATATTCTTCAAAACTGGTAAAGAATTAAAGAATAAGAAGAACGATTCACGTCACGTGTACACTACACATAGATTTGTCAATCAGAGAGTGAAATGTTTCATGAATTGGCGAACGAAATGTCCAAAATGTCCATGTAAAACAGAATCTAAGCTAGTAATTTTAAATTTTTCAACAAAATTTACAAAATCATTTAAATTTTAAATTATTGGTTCAGATCCAGGTTTCCAGGTAGGTAGTAGTAGACAGCAGGTAAGCTTATACAGATTCTTTGGGAATGGCAAGTTCACAACTCCAGATGACAAATTATTAGTTATCATAAAAACTAAATATTAACACCACTCGAATTTAAATGAATTCAGTTTCAGAATCAGCATATCATTCAGTAACTCTTTTACTCTTTAGTGCGCATGTGATGAAATGTGCAATTTTGAGTACCCGATACCCTTAAAAAGAAAAGGCAAGTTCTAGTTATAACTTTATTAAGGATAGGGTGCTCGTATTCAAAATGACAAATCAACAACGGGTTTTTGAACTTGCAAAAAACAATTTTTAATTTTTTAAGGAATTTTTCGAATTTATATAACAATAAAATTTGCATAAGAACTTAAAATCTTAAACTTGGTTCATTTGGCGGATTGTTTAATACCCGTTCTGTTGACTGATCGTAATCTAATGTAATAGTAATAATAATATGGCTACGCTTACGCAGTCTTGAAAGATTGTCTCCACGACTCCACGTACGATTGAATTTCTAGATTTAACTTTGCGCGGATCGACTTTTTTCTTTTTCTCTCATTAAATTTTGAAAAATGCCTTTGGCCCTTCCGTGACTTTAAAATTTTGGATTTTTATGGCTCAGATTTAGTTTATCTTTGCACTTTCATTGCTGAAAATCCCCCTTCTTTGTCCCGAACGGGAAAGAGTTGGAAAAGTGCCTACAAAATTGGGCATTTCCATTCCAATTTACAACTTCAATATCAATACATGAAAATTTCATACATACATAGAATTTTATTCTTAATTCATTTTAAAAATTGAATACCGTTACTTTTTAACAAATATTAATTTGAAACTAAAGAACTAAACTATTCAAAATAAAATTCAACTCTAACATCCAAAATAATCCACACAGAATAAACTTAGGAACAGAATCCATCATCATCATGAATTGTCAAACAAAAAGTAGAAAAGAGTAGGGTAAGGCAACAAGGCAAGAGATGCCGACTTCAATTTATAACTTAAATAAAATAATTAATTAACTTCGATTTATTGCATTTTTATTTTTGACAGCAATTAGCCAGTTAAAATTACTTGAAATACTTTTTGAACAGTAGAAGTAATAAGTAATAATACTGCCCAGCCAGGCCCAATCTAACCAAAATCACACTTGCACATTCCATATAAACGCACATAACAGACATAACTAATTTAGCAATAAATTATTTATTGGTTTCCACTATAAGGCAAGGCCTACGCTTTAAATTTGGTATAAGGCAAGTCCCTTTATGTGGAAAACAAATGTTTTAGTAAATGGTTAATGGTTAAGACTGATTGTGATTTTTTATTAGTATACAAAGTATACATGCATTACGATGATGATATCCTTTAAGTTTGTCTTGTAATATAAGATAAAGATTAAGATTCTTTAAAAAAAAATAATGTTCAGTCATCAGTTTTCAGTTCAGGATCTTGATTTAGTTTATCTTTGCACTTTCATTGCTGAAAATCCCCCTTCTTTGTCCCGAACGGGAAAGAGTTGGAAAAGTGCCTACAAAATTGGGCATTTCCATTCCAATTTACAACTTCAATATCAATACATGAAAATTTCATACATACATAGAATTTTATTCTTAATTCATTTTAAAAATTGAATACCGTTACTTTTTAACAAATATTAATTTGAAACTAAAGAACTAAACTATTCAAAATAAAATTCAACTCTAACATCCAAAATAATCCACACAGAATAAACTTAGGAACAGAATCCATCATCATCATGAATTGTCAAACAAAAAGTAGAAAAGAGTAGGGTAAGGCAACAAGGCAAGAGATGCCGACTTCAATTTATAACTTAAATAAAATAATTAATTAACTTCGATTTATTGCATTTTTATTTTTGACAGCAATTAGCCAGTTAAAATTACTTGAAATACTTTTTGAACAGTAGAAGTAATAAGTAATAATACTGCCCAGCCAGGCCCAATCTAACCAAAATCACACTTGCACATTCCATATAAACGCACATAACAGACATAACTAATTTAGCAATAAATTATTTATTGGTTTCCACTATAAGGCAAGGCCTACGCTTTAAATTTGGTATAAGGCAAGTCCCTTTATGTGGAAAACAAATGTTTTAGTAAATGGTTAATGGTTAAGACTGATTGTGATTTTTTATTAGTATACAAAGTATACATGCATTACGATGATGATATCCTTTAAGTTTGTCTTGTAATATAAGATAAAGATTAAGATTCTTTAAAAAAAAATAATGTTCAGTCATCAGTTTTCAGTTCAGGATCTTTATAATTATCGATATCTTTGGAAAATTGGAATCATCATTTTACGACGGTGCAGTTTACAGTATAGCAGAGAAAAGCTAAAGAAATAACTCTACAATTCCAAATTATGAATTTCATCCCATCCCAATCCCAATCGAATGAATCGAACCTTCGAACCTTTTCCGTTTTGTTTAATCCCATCAACCAAACCAACGATACGATTAAGTACTAGATAGAAGATAAACAAAAATAAAAAATAAATATATCTCCATACCTTTGAAACAGGTCTCGGATCTCTTCCTCACGAACATTTTCAGGTAGATTTCCGATCCACAGATGTCTGGTTTCTCTCACCATTATCCTCTATCGCCAATCACGTCAGATTCGTCGGAAGTCCAATTGCATCTCATTTGCCTCTGATTTATTAAATCAATCACACAATTCACCCCAGGATAATTTTATGTTGGCACAAATTTTAACTATTAATAATAACTATACGCTCTCCGTATGTAGAGCTTCAATCTACACTGGCACCAGAGAGCCTATAACACCCGCATTTTGAATAGTATGCGATTTAGCAAGGTCACTATAATATAAGAGACTCCCTCTTATTTGTGTATGATTATTTTTTAATGGGACTGTTCCATTTACAATCCAGTTAATCAACATCACTCATAAATTATGTATAGACGATGGATACAAGATGGCAAACTTCCAATAAACACTTATTCCAAACCAACATGATCCTGCTTTGTCAGCACCTCGAAACCTTCAAATCTCTCTCTCGACGGGCCTTCAGTGAGAGATTTCTCTAATTCCAGTGCAGTCGAGTTGTGTTATACTTCAGCAATTGTAACCAAACTGACAATGAAGGGCATCACAATTATAGCATGAAATAGTTATTACATCCATTATCCATCCAGCATACGTGTAAGTTACGTGTGAGTGCACTGCTTCAACTGCATCCCATGTCAAATACAATCAATCGAAACGAAACTAATCACACTGCACACTATTAACTATGATGCATTTTATTTTTAAGCATTCTATTAAGGAACTAAACGCTTGACGGTGACTTTTGTCACTCTTTAAAACAAACAATGCTTCAAAAAGCTAACTATCAGACAAAACTATGACTGCTTGATTAAATTTTTGGTTACTTAGATTTCAGGTAATTAGAGTAGTATTATGAGGGCGTATTTTATTTTGTACGATATAATTTTTGTATTAAATATCATGTTTATCTCTTAAAAACGAATAAATTATCAACTATTCTCTACTCAATTCAAACTCAAATACGAGAATCATTACACCCTAAAATTGAAAATAAACTAAGCAACTCCAAAACCGTATAAAATTGTAGAGGAAAATTTTTGTGTACACTTACTTGGATGAAACCATGTCATTCTTTCAAGACGTAAACTCCATTATACTTTCCGCTCCTTAGAAAATCACGACATCCAAACACAAACACTAGCTGTAATTCAGGCTAGGTTGTGTCATATGCAGTGTAATCACTTAAAAAAACTAATTGCAAGCAGAAACCCAGAACAAAACAGACCTCACGGAGTTTAAAAAAACTTATTTGAAACTTGATCCAATCCAAAATCCAGTATTTACTAAAATGGTTGTTATATTGTTTATCAACAGGCCTCTATAAATTCCAATTGCGATCCAAAAGAACGTCCAATTCTAATCCAATTTACGATTCCAAAATTCCAATATCAAATATTAACAACCAACATCGGGTGCAAGTGCAAATTAATAATATTTAGATTACAACAAGGGCAGAGAGAGTATCTCATTACTCTTGTTTTTAATTTATAAACAAAATTGATATCCTGCAGTAATAGTACTCCACGATTGACGATTCCCAATTTTACAATTTACTATTATATCAAATTACGTTTATTAATTCTTTATATCTTGTTGCGTTTAGCTGATTTTTTTGATCGCTCTGTGCTGTGCACTACTCACAATTCAAAACGGTATGGGTATGTGTATATATCAGTCAATGCTAACTATTAAAACGCATTTGAAGAGTGTTGAGTAATAAGAAACCCGTTAGTAAGCACAGCGTGTCCTCCACTTTGAACATTAAATCGTTCTTATCATCATAACTATTTAAGACCTCCACTCAAATTACTCACTATAAACATCAACTACTAGATATTATTATTATTATTTTGTGTATTAAATAATTAAATACTACTCACTCACTCACTCAATTTTGCAATTGCAATGCAACTTCAATCCACTATCACTGATTAATACAAATAAGAATAACTGTTTTAGCAAAAATTATCACGAAGTGAAGTGAGATGCTTTTGAATGAAATAAATTTCTGCTGATGCCTTTTTTTCTTCAGTCGGACAGACCTCGTCTTCTTCTCTTAAACGCTGGCTTTCTTGGCTGCTATAGCTGTTCACTCACTCTCTACCTTTTTACTCTACGCTGCTGTGTGGTTCTTCCTCACTCTCTGGCTTTAGCTGCTCTGATGTATCTGAATTGTGAAGCGATGGTGGTGGTTCATTTCTTTAGTGGTGTGTATAGTCAAGCACAAGTATATACGTAATCCATAGTAGTGTTGTCTGCAGTAGTAGTAGTTGCTTGCCTTGTTCTGTGTTCGCTTCTCTACTTTATTCTTTTTTTATTCCCATGTCCACTCTATATAGTGTATAGATAAAGAGTCCTATGCACTGTGATGCTGTTCCGTATTGCATTGGCTGGAGAAGCCCTTGCTTGCTTTTGCCTTCTCTCTAAAAGAGATTAGATTATAGTCGTTTGTTATTAAGTAGCGAAAGCTACTTTATGTGAATGCTCTGTCT